>JAHWFO010064584.1:2135689-2296209 GCA_023313115.1 Rhysida immarginata | reverse complement strand
GACAGACATTGTGAAATCAATAAGTAGCTCCATTCTTCCGCTACTTATTGATTTCACAATGTCCGTCTGTCTGTCTGTCCGTCCGTCCCCTTCATATTTTCACAATCAATAAGTAGCTCCATTCTTCCGCTACTTAATAAACTTTTCGAATTTTTTCCGTGGAATTTACCTTTAAGAAACAGTAAATAAACAGTAAGAATAAAAAAAGAACTCTTGTTTGAAAATTAATTTTTAAAACTACTGTTAACGTTTCATCCTTTCCCTTGCAAGCGAATACTAAGAACCTGCGACTCGCTAGTCGAAAACGCACGGAGTGACATCTTGCGGATGCGCCAGAAAACTACGGAAGTAATCACACTCACTTTTCTATTCGTTATGGGAGAAGTTTAAAAAATCTTACAGCTATTATTATAAAGAAGAAAAATATCATATAATGTCATATCATGTGTTGATCATAACTGAAAAGCAGTTATATGTGGATTTTAACAGGTAAGTTATTGCATTTGGAAAAACTCTAAAATTCTATTATTCCATGCCAGTTAGACAAGTACTTCAGAATGTTTGAATGAAATGTCTAAGTTTGTATCATCATGTTAAAGATATTCTAGTGTGCATTACTTATCACACCTCAGATGTCCATAGGATATTCCAATTCTTCCCAAACACGTCGGAGCGTGTTACTGACTGTTGTAATACCATATTCCAATTCTTCGCCCCTCCATTCCATATCCTTTACATTTACGGAAGTGGAGGGGCAGATCCTCATACAGAAAAACTGGCAATGCGCTAGATCCGAACTCTTTGGTTGCCAATAAACTGTGTCAGGAAGTACCCTTTCATTCACTTTAGTTAAAAGATTATATAATTATGGGTTTCAAAGTTTTTGTATTAATTTTTATTATGAGTGCGTTAAATACGCTATTTATTATTATTATTATCCTCACCCCCGTTATGCAATGTCATTTTTTTCTCTAATTTTTCCCTATTTCATTTATTCAATGTCATTCCATCTCTAATTTCTATTTTATTAAAGACAGAGATCTAACTCCAATTGCTAAGTCATTAGAGCTTCGTCTAATTAGTCTAAACCCATCGACTAAAGCGATACTTTATTAATTCAAATTGAAAGAATACATTGTCATTTATGATCAATTGATGATTAAGGCATAAATTTACAGTTAATCAGTGCTTTTAATTAAGAAGTGGCATTGCAGAGAAGCCGACTCGCTACGACTCTTGTGCGCTGTTGATGACGATTTATTCTTTCAATTTGTCGTAATACAATATTGCTTTTCTACTAAATAAACTGAATAAACTAATATTTCAACCAAATAAAAAAAATAAGTAATACAATTTATTAGTTTTGCTTTAATCACTTTTTAAAATTCAAATTAATGAATGCCTCGAAAAGGAAAATAAATTATGTCAAAACAGTCCTAGGCTACTGTCAAATGATAATACTTAACATTGTTGGTGCAGTCCACTGATGTCATTCACTAAGCCCATCCTCCTGAAAAAACTTGGATGCCAAAGCATAATGTTTGTTAAGTATTATAATTTGACGGTAGCCTAGAAGTGTTTATACAGGGTGTTTCAAAATCATGTACAATAAATTCAACAGCGTATAGTATACAAAATTCTGAGCAAAAAAGTCCAGTCACGTTTTTCGATCTGAGGCTCCGTTAAAAAGTTATAGCGCTTTAAAGTTCGGTATCGGTAAGGAATAGGGTATTGGTATCGGCCAGGGTGATTCTAAAAGGTCGTGCCAAAATAAAAGGGCAGATAGAGGATGGAATTCTGAGCAAAAAAGTCCAGTCACGTTTTTCGATCTGAGGCTCCGCTAAAAAGTTATAGCGCTTTAAAGTTCGGTGTCGGTAAGGAAGTGAAACGGAAGTGACGTCACAAAACTTTAAAGCGCTACAACTTTTTAACGGAACCTCAGATCGAAAAACACGATCAGACTTTTTTGCTCAGAATATCATCCTCTACCTGCCCTTTCATTTTGGCATGATCTTTTAGAATCACCCTGGCCGATACCAATACCGATATTCCTTACCGATACCGAACTTTAAAGCGCTATAACTTTTTAACGGAGCCTCAGATCGAAAAACGTGACTAGACTTTTTTGCTCAGAATTTTGTGTACTATACGCTATTAAATTTATTGTACATAATTTTGAAACACCCTGTATATCATAAATTATTTTCCTTTTCGGGGCCTTCATTAATTTGAATTTTAAAATGTAACTAAAGCAAAAATGATAAATTGTATTATTTAATTTTTTATTTAGTTGATATATTAGTTTATTCAGCATATTTAGTATATCATATTAGTCTCAACGTATTAATAATTAAATACCGGCATTGCTTTTATTGTCCGCGGTATTTCAATTACTTAAAGCGGCGCCAGCGAAAGGCGTGGTTCCTGATCCGAGTTCTCTGACTCCGGGTCGCGGAATATTTCTTTTCTACTTTGTAATTTTATTATGTGTAAGCCTATGCCTATTTAACATTTTTAGTTTTGTACAATATTGAAAATATCTATTTCCTTAACAGTGGTCCTGTACAATAGATTTTATAAAACCATTGAATATGTAATACATGCAATAATGCTTCGTATCATAATCAAAAAGAAAATAAAAAAACTATAAAAAATTCATCTTTCAATACTGCCATCCTGATTTTGCAATGATAGAATTAAAAATGAAAATGGAAAGAAAATATGAATTAATCGAGTACGTAATTAAATCTTAGATACATCATGGAACACAATAAACATGATCCACCACATCTAATGAAAACTGAGATGATTTTGATAAACACTCTTTAAAATGAATCATTAAATGAGATATCAGAAAATATTTATTTAAAGAGAAATAAGATATTAGAAAATTCTTGACATGGTTTATGATGCAGCAATCCATCATCCTTATCAAGAAATGTCTACATTGTTTAAAACAGTGCGTCAAAAGTGCAATTTATCAATTAAAACCCTTCAACTATTAATGCGGTTAAAACTTCCACAAATCAATTACAACAATGTACAAAGAAAGCAACTGTTATATTAACATGCAAAAAAATATGAAATCATGGTTTTAATATTAACAGAAAATTCTGGAATAAATAAGTCTTACTTAAGAAGTCCTTGTTTTGAATGGGAATCATGAATCGACTATTAATTAAAGAACTCAAGTCTAGTGAAACGAAATAGGTCTGTTCGAAGGTTTTTATAAATTGAGTACACACAAGCTATGATCATATAAAGAGTGATCCAATGAAAACTAGTTGTTACCCGCGGCTTCGCCCGCCGGCGCCATCTGTTGAGGGGAATTACAAAGCAAAAGCAGATAATTTTAAATGAAAACCCCAGAAAGTGGGGAAGGGGGGAGTCGTAGGGGGCTGATTTTTGGCGATAGAGCAGGTCCTTTATTGATAAGCCTTCCCTGAAAATTTCAAGCCGCTAGCTCAAACCGTCTAGGAGGAGATAGAATTACAGATAAATAAATAAATACACGCAAGAGTTTTAGTATATAGATGAGTGCTGTACAACGTGTTTATTTCCAAAACCTTCACTTTCCCATGAGAAAACTTCGAATTTTGATTTTTTTTTATTGGATTGTATTGCAACCAGAGATGAACAAGAGACAGAATGTCAGAAAGATCCTTAATGAAGCATTTCTGTTGCGGAGTGCGAGGGAGATTTATCTTGTGAAAATGCTTAACGGTTTTGCTTTGTTGGATTTCCGTATGTTTCATTGCGGAATAAAAGCCGTCTGCATAATTCTGCCTTTTAAAGGCATTTTTTTTTATCTGTTTCTTAATTGCCAATTTGGAAAATGTAATCCAAAACATTTCACAGTTGATCTTTCTATCTATAAAATGCTACATCTGTTTCTGCAGCTAATTGCTGAACCGATTGACTTTTTTTGAAAGCATATGCTGGTGATATGAAGTCATGCATTCTGTATTTGTCGAATCGGTCGAAGATTAATGTCAGTTAATTTGCAGTTGAATGGTAATTATGCAAACGTAAAGCAATTTGTAACGACATTGTTGGACATTTGTTAAAATTGATAAACAATGGCAATTTCTGAACGCCAATGCAACTGGGAAATACGTTTGAATTGTTAGAAATATCTAACAGCAATATCTATACTATTATATAAAAGAATGAGCGAAAAATGTATACACTCATTCATTCATTTTCATTCATTCATCATGAAATCTCCAGAATTATAAAGCCTACGAACTTGCTTCTAGGTGCTCGCTAAGAAAGGATTTTATTTTTTCTTTCTTCATTTCCATTGTAGTTTATTTTTAAAATTCAATTTACCTGAAGCTGAATGGGATTTTTGCCATCCTTAAAATATTGTGACGTTTGCTTTGTTAATGAAGATTTTTGCGATTGTTTCGTGAAGCAGCATCAACAATGACTGCAAGTCTTTCGCACGTGAATACAGTGTATTTTTTTTATTTTTTATCTGAATCGGATTTGTGACGTCGTTATTTGCTTTGTTAAATGAAGACTTTTGCGTTATCATCTATAATTTTTTCCGTAACAGCAAAATCGAAAGCTTACACCCCAATATTATTACATGTGTTGAATGAAGACGATCCCGATCAAAGAAGACCACAATTGACACATAAACATAGGAGATTACTGATAAGAGCTTGCTAGGAAATGGATAGGAGCAACTGTTCGCCGTATTCAAAAATATCTCAACGCTGATGATAATCACTTTGAACAGCTGTCTTAATTGTAGAAGTCAAGAGGACTTATATTCATCGCTTGATGCCTGTATGAATTTAGTGTTATAACTTTTATATAGTTTTTTTTCTTTTGCTGAAGTGTGTATACATTTTTTGGCGGACTCTGTAAACAGGATGTTCTCGAATAACGTGTACAAACTTGGGGGTGGGGGTGATAGAGGGATCAAATCTAAGCAACATTTACCTCTTTAATTTTTTTCTATGGGGCATTGTTTTTGAGATAAAAAATATTGAAATCCTACCTGCAGGAAACAGATGTTTGGATTCTGTGGAGACACTTAAAGACATTGGTATACGAGACACCAGTGGGATCCGATGAAGAGCTGGTAGCCAGAATCGCCGTAGCTACGGACCAGATTCGCGAAGAACCAGGAACTTTTGAACTTTTTACGTCAGTCCATGCGGCGACATTGTGAAGCATGCATTCATGCCAAAGGGAGTCAATTATAACACTTATTGTAAAACATTTGCATGTTTCATAAAAAACAAGTCACATTATTGTACTGTATGCAATGTGTTTTTTGTTCTTTTTATAACATGATTGACCATGATTTTGACGTGTTCCAAAAGCACGGTTGATTGGCATATTATGTCTACGCGACGTCCAACATTTTTTATCTCAAAAACAATACCCAGAGAAAAAAATGAAAGAGGGAAACGTGTCTTAGATTTGATCCCTCTATCACCCCTCGCCCAAGTTCGTACACCACCCTGTATACATAAAAAAGAAACAACTATATTTTTCTCCGAGCGACGCCGGGTACTTCAGCTAGTCACCATCAGCTAGTTATAAAAGCAGATTGAACAAATTAGGCTACTGTATTTGAGAGATTGAAGAAATTAGGGCACGGTACTTTCATGCGAAATCCCATTCAGACAAAGAGTCCGAACAATCAGGGTATATCAGCTAGTCCATGTAATTTTAGAGAAACTTCAAACCTTTTTAATGGCTGAAAGAAAAGAATAAGTATTTCATAATTTGCTTAGAGTGTATTATCTGCTCTCTTTTGGTCCCATAGAAGTCTTTCCCGAAAAAACTAGTCGCGACTTCATGAAAATAATTAGCGGGAAAATTATCATTAAAAAATATAAGCAATTTTCTACGTAAACAATTTATTTTATTCTAAGTTTTACAAAATTTGTCGAACAGTTCTTATTTTAAATCGCATTAGAAAACAGCAGTATTTAGATTCGATTTATTTAAGTCCCGTTACTGTTGTTGGTTTCAGTTAATTGCTCTTGGAAAAATAGAAACGACCGCTTTTGGAAATAAAATTCTGTATAAGATGTAGAGTTCTTTGATGGGGTTTATAAAGGCGAAATATTCTCCAAGAAAACCAAGGACTACTTTTTAAAATACAATTAAAAGTAAAAAATATATATATACGCGGGTTGGGGCATAAGTCATGGCAACTATTTTTTTTCTTGTAGATATGTGAACGGATCACAAACGTATATGTGTCGTGTGGAAGTTCTGCAGGCATAGTGTGTATGCAGAACAACAAATGGCTCTGTGATAGCTGGTAGTAGCGCAGCGAGGGCTGTGAAATCAGTCAGTTGGTGAGTGTCGTGCGAGGTGGAAGTAACCCGTGTTGAGCAACGCGCTTACATCAAAATAGCCGTTCTCCGAGGGAGAAATGCGATGGAATGTCACAGTGAATTAGTGGAAGCCCTTGGGAATAATGCCCTACCATACCGTACAGTAGCACGGTGGGTAGGAAAGTTTCAGCAACGTTCGGGCTGATGGTATTCAGCGCCTGAGGCTGATGATATTCAGCGCCTCCCACATCGTTGGCAGCGTGTGGTGACAGTAGCAGGGGACTACTTTGAGGGTCTTTAGGCCCAGGTTTGTCATGTCAACTTTATGTGTACTGTGTTGTCATTCTTTTGCACCGTGAAGGCCATATTGCCTGGTATACTACCGTAATAAATTAGTATGTTACGATATTTCAGTGCTATTTATTGTCCACACATGTAGTTAACACCTTGTCCATTGTCTGTATATGTCACATTTTCCAACCGGACTGGTATCTTCAAGAAAAAAAATAGTTGACATGACTTTTGCCCCAACCCTCGTAGAAAAACCACTTTTTATCGTACACTGTACACAGAAAAGAGAAGGTAGAGCTGTGACAAAAAAATGAACCAAAAATATACCATACGCAAAAGATATACAGAAAAAGCAAAACAGAACTGCAAACGAAAATAACTAAAACTCATGCAGGGCAAGGATATTCGATGTAAAATTGCACATGCAATCAGTCCTACATGCTTGTTGCAGGCTTCAATTCTTAACAGAAAACTACTTTGAAAAATTTTTCCTTGCCTGACAACTAACTAGACAGAAACAAAAGAAAAGATTCGACAGAGCAGAGAATAAACAAGAAAAGATAAAAACCAAAATAGAACAAGTGACAGGTGAAGAATGCTACTACCTCCTCTACTGTATGGTTTACTGTCAGACAGATACCATAGTATCCTGCAGACTGTTCATCATGAGAGGAGTCTCGGCCGAGGGAGTCTCTTCTTCGTCGGTAAACTGGCGGGGAGTTCGCCGCGTCATCTCTCCGGGGTCATAAAGTTTAGGGTCAGTGGGACGGCGGGAAAGGGTCGACTTGCGCTGCTTCGACGGCGTCTGCATCTCCAGATAGGTAACATCCTCGTATTGCTGAGGAGAATAAAAACACAAGTTACTGTTGTCATTTGCAGCAACGGCGAAAATTTGGTTTGAAAAATTATTTGACATAAAGAAAACATAAACGCTGAGCATAGCAGTCAAGCTGCTTTATTCGGTGTTCAAAAACACAACTTCAGCCCGAACAAAACAGGAAAATAATAGAAATGCTTGAATAATAACAATTATAAGAGTAACTATAAATAGGATGAAGACAAAATGTAAGAACATAACTATTCAGCTACTTCTTTTCCAGTTTTAAAAAGTTAATAAAAAATTATTAACAAAAATAATTAAACTATATTCTTTAAGAAATCGATACCAATATATAATCCTTAACTGTATCCAATTTTTTCTTGATAATCCAATGAACCATATCAAAGCACTTCAGTTAGAAATTGAAGAGAAAATACTATTTTCTTAAGTTATTAGACTACTACTACTTTAATAATTGTGATTTGTTGCTTTATATCTGTTATTTTGCAATTATTCGTTGCTTGTATATTTACGCCTTCTTTTTTGTGTCTCGTACGGTATTTATTGAGTAGCTAGTAGCTACTTTAATATAACCACTTTCATAATAGCGTGTTTAACCATCTTTTCTCCGCAAAACAAAATCGATTCAACTAGTTCGCACCGGATATTAGCCCAGCTTGATACTACTCATCCTCCAATTAATTGATGAATATGTGATAAGACGATGATCTAGATTTCTGATGCCCCTTTCGAGATCTTTCCATAAAATCCAAATGAGATAGAGATACAGGTAATTGAGGTGACTAAAGAGCTTGTCATGCTCCTCGCACATTCAGTCTAATGCAGACATTGCTCTGCACTATCCTGTTGGAAGCAATCATTATCATTCGAACAGATATTATGTCTCGATAAAAGCGATTAACCACTATGTTTAAAGAGTCCTGTTGGTTCATCTTCAAGAAAGTGTTTTTCCTCAGTTGACTGCACATATTAAGAAGGTATCTTTTCTATCTATTAATTGAAATAACTGTCCGGATTAAGCAAAACGTAACTGATATAATGAGCCAACATGTTTCAACGTTTCGTCTTTATCAGGGCTTATTCTTATTATAGTGAAGAAGTTTTGGTTTGTAATTAACAATGAATGAAGTAATAATAAAGATTTGCAATGTTTGCCGTGTAGTTAACAGTTCAAAAAGAGCGTTATTGAATTTAATATTCAATGGCTCATTAAATCTTTTCTATCTACGGTTGCAACATAATTGCTATAAATTATGTGTACGGTCCATTGAGAGACGACATATGTCATTTATTCATTTTGTTTGTACTATATAAGGTTGCAAGTCTCTTACTTTGTAAAATGCGGACAAGCTTTGCTCACTACGGGCATTCATGAGAGCATAGAATGTGCATGTTGTTCGGGTTATTCGACCTTTGGAACACTATGTACACAATAAAAACTTGAAAAATCCATAGATGCAGAGGTTTTGTTAATGTTTGCGCCATTCTTTAATGCACTTACAGTTAATATTATTCAAATTATGTAAATTAACGCCTTTTATTCATTTCACGCGTATTTGAGACAATCTATTCAGCACTGCACTGATGTCAACAACACTGGACAGTTGTTATTTTGCAGGAGTGTTCCACTATTTATAATTTAGATAATTAATATAGAAAATGAAATTCCTTATAGAGACATTTACATATGCACTATTTCAATCGTGCAAACAAAAGGCGATATTTTCAGTCGTGCATTTAATAGGATGCGCTCATGTGAGTAAAGTTACAAATGATGTGTGTTTCAAAAGCTTATCGTAACATGCCAGTAATAACGACTAAATAATTACTCTATAGTTCCTAATTTCGCAATTATGATACGAGAGTAGTTCAAATTTGACCTGGACTTTATTTTTTTTTAATCAGGAAACTACAAAAAAAAACCCATACCGTAGTTAGTTCTCAAAGAACTCTCCTTGCTTCTCTACACATTTTTTTCCAGCGTTTTGGAAGCATCTGGATACCGGTTCTGTAGAAATCTTCAGGCTAATGTCGAAACCACGTCAGGACAGCCTTTTTCACTTCCTCATTGGAGCCGAACCTCTGCCCTCCCAAGAACTATTTCAATGATCCAAACAGGTGGTAGTCGCAAGGGGAAAGATCCGGACTGTATGGAGGATGTGGTAAGACGTCCCATTTGAGTTCCGTCACTCTGTTCATATTCAGTTTGGCTGTGTGTGGTCTGGCATTGTCTTGCAGAAAACAAACACTACTGGTAAGTAGTCCTGCTCGCTTTTTCCTTAATGGCGGCTTCAGGGACGTCCTCAAATGGTTCGACGTTCTTTCAGAAAATCGCCATGAATGATACAGTTGCCGACGGTGTCATCTTGAATTTCTTGGGTCGTGGTGAGTCAGTGTGTCGCCACTCCATTCTCGCACGCTTGCTTTCAGGAAATAGGGTGATGAATCCATATCTCGTCCGTGGTCACAACATGCCTTAGGGAGCTGTCAACTTCCCTGTCATATCGCTGCAGCAGCATGGAACAGATTTCTACCTGGGTGGTTTTGTGATCCTCGAAGAGTTGCTTAGGGACCCGTCTGGCACAGATCGTGTTGAATTTCAGCTTATCGTGGATGATGGTCGCCACACTGCTAGTGCTGATGTTCAGTATTGAAGCCAATTCTCGGAAATGAATACGCCTGTTGTCTCTTATCAGCTCATTTGTTCGTGCGATGATACCATCATTGACGGCAGTAGCTGGCCTTGCCTTATGAGGTTCATTGCCGGTGGATTCTCGCCCTCCTTCAAACTTTTGGCACCAAGAAAAGACGGATGATCGAGACAAACATGACTCGGTGAACTGTCTTTGAAGTCTCCGATGAATTTCAGATGCTTTGACACCTTCGTTGAGGAGAAACTTGATGATTATTCGTTGTTCCACTTTGGTCGACACATCACTGTCCGTCATTTTGTTTAAACAAACAATGGGTTGTTATGGCAACCGGGTGAGCGTTGCTGCATTTGCAAAACAGGCGTTAGTTGCCATCCCAACAATGAAAGTTTAGATGTTTACAACAATGATATTTACAAAAAATAAAGTCCAGGTCAAATTTGAACGCCCCTCGTAACTAAGTTACAGAAGAATATGATAGATAAAGGGTACTAAAATAACATTTTTCATTAAGCAACTTGTGTCACCAGTAAGGAGCTACATTTGTTTCAGAGTTTTGATCGTTTGCCATTGTCATAAAATATGCAAATTAGTTTAAATAGGTTTTTGGTCACTAGAGTGTGTAGCTAAGCACAGAAATCTAACTATTTGGTGTGGCTTCACTGCAAACTTAATCATTGGATCGATTTTCTTCGAAGAATAGAACGATGGTGAACCTACGGATTTTAGAGGTTCATGTTATTCCTTACATCAGGCAAAAAGGCATATTGGGAAACGTAACATTTCAACATGATGGCGCCTCGCCACACATAACCATTCCTGAAAAACATTTCTTGTTTTCTGTTTTTACTGAAGACAGACTGATTGGATGAAATGCTCCAATAGCGTGTCCTCCTCGATCCCCAGACTTTATTCCCTGTGAATATTGGCTATGGAGATTTCTAAAAAACAGGGTTTATCTTACCAGATCAACAACTCTCTGAGATCTGAAAGACTCTATCAGAAGAGAGATAGCTCAAATCTTACAGCCAATGTTACAATCTGCCGTTTCCAAAAAAACCCCGTAAATCCTTTGTTTGCATATTTTATGACTGGAAACATTTCCGCATTATGCCAAAATGAACATGTTAAAATAAATATAGCTTATATATTCTTATAGCTAACATGTAAATATAGCTTAAGTATTCTTTTCTTTTATATTAGAAAGATCGCTTTTCATTTTTATTCGAAGCTAAGATAATTTGTTAGTCATCTTTTACTCGACTTTTAAAAGACGTAAAGCGGTCTATATATTTCAATCAGTCAAATGCAGAGAAGCAATAGCGTACATTCTTTATGCATCGTTCCATAGGATTCGTGTTCGTTTAAGTTTGGCCATCACCAGTAGATAACATGAAGTTAAAATTGCTTCCATTGTCTTGTGTTAGTACAGCTAGGTCCTAAAGGAACCGGCGAATTGGGAGTGGAGAATGCGAGGCGAAAAGGCGGAATCAATTCGGAGCCAATCATCATTTGGAACGTTTCCAAAAAAAGAATGAGGGGGGAAAGAGAAGCAGGGAAAAAAATACCACGAAAGATCAAAAATGGCGGGGGCCAAATGACAGAGTTTCGGAAGTTGATGTTCATTTGTTTCTTCTCTGAACTCCATTAATGACAGAATCCATTAGAGATTGGCGAAACCGTTTCATTTATTTCTCTCTCATGCGGGTGCGTTGGAATCTAGCTATAGCTCCCTGTTTATAAGTTGGACGTATAAAATCCTGAAGTGTTAATGTTTGATGGTTAATTGCATATTACAAGTGGCAATATATATGTCAACTTATTTTATAATGTTTACAGAAACATTTACGAAAATCTTTGGTGAATACCTGATCATCCAAAATAATGGAGAATGAAGCTTCATAGGTACGATATTTTGCAATAAAAATATTAGTAGTCTACTTAAATAGCTTAGATTTCTTCATCTGCATCCTCCATAGCAAAAAAAGAGAAACACCGAAAAATTTCTTTGTTTTTCCCCCGAATTCTACGAATATTCTCGGATTATTTGAAGAGGTTTGTTGATGATAGCGCTAAATTCCTTTGATAATGAAACGATTTTCGGTCAATAAAATTGGTTTTCAAATACTCTCAGAAGCCCAACAGCGATTCAAATGACTTACTCCCTACAATTGAATTCTTTTTCCCCATTCACAAGTGTCTCTTGGCAACGTCCCTTTTACGGCTCCGTTCTCTTCCAAGGGAATTAGGAACTATTAAGTGCTCAATTATCGGAAACCGTTAATTCACAAATACGTGAAGAGCAAAGATTCGAACGAAGCTCCCGGGAACATAAAACATGGATTTAGTTTTACACTTCAATTATCAATCTATCTCAATTTTAATAGAATCAAATGACTTGATCTATTCGTCTTGTGTTTGAAAAATTAAATACCACTCCACTCTTTTACCGATGAATAATTTATTTATGGGAAAAGTATTAGCATGGAGATGATGTATTAAGCCACTAATGAGTTAATTTTTTCGTTAGGTTTTAACATCCTTTCAAAGTATTTCGTAGAATAACGACTGTTATCTAATGACTTAAGCCGTAAAGTTTGATAAATATTAGGAATAAAAGTAGAGGAAAAATAGGAAAAATTTTTTATAGTTTGGAATTGAATCAGGGAACTTTGAATTAATATTTAACATTCTTCTAGTAAGCTACTACAGGCACTCTTGTCTACCTATCTATAATATTTCCTCGTTCGAGTGCGCTTCTGACTCAACAAGCCGGAATTCACATGAAAAATTCCGCGACCTGGTTCGAATCCTGGACTGCCTTTTCTATTATTGGAAAAAAATTCATTTTA
Source organism: Rhysida immarginata (assembly GCA_023313115.1). Lineage (NCBI taxonomy): Eukaryota > Metazoa > Arthropoda > Chilopoda > Scolopendromorpha > Scolopendridae > Rhysida > Rhysida immarginata. Next base: position 2,283,266 of record JAHWFO010064584.1, on the reverse strand, counting down.
AGATATAGAATATCCTTTAGAAAGATTTTTTTCAATGTCAAACTTCTAAATATGATTTTTTTTTATTATAGATAAAAATTGGAGAGAAAAATTTGCAAACTTGAAACGAATCAGGCACTTTGTTTGAACGTTAAAAGAATCAATCTTTTTAGAGAAATTTTTATATTTAAGTTCAATTCAAAAAAAGAGTTTGTTATAAATCAAGATTAGTTTTCTTTTTATTGACTTTAAATTATAATTGACTCCATGCCATCCACTGGGGCAATAGAGAAACAGCGAAATAGGCGTTCTCAGTTTAGCAATATGGTAAATTTAATACTTGCTCATGCGATTCGACTTTAACGTCATTATAATGGATGTAAAGGAATAAAAATATATAAAAAATAAAGTAAGATGACCTAATATATTACAAGATATATGGGCTGAAATTATACTGTACTGGGTGTTCACAAATGATTGGAGCAGTTTCATGATTTTATTGTAGGTGTATTATTTAATATATCATCACGAAACTTTACAAATACATAGAGAACGGGACCGGTAAGTTTTTTTCGAAAAAATGCTCGGCAGACCTAACTTTCCGCTAGACGGCTGCAGTCGCAAAATTGATAGATCAGTCGTGTCGGAAATGATGATCAAAGAGGCTGCTATGGTCTCCACACTTTCCTGACTTAACCCCTTGTGACTTCCTTTTATGGGGATATTTGAAGAACTTCGTGTTTGTGATACTATTACGGCTGATCTGCCATTACTTGGCTCATATCTGTAGAGTCATTAAAGGGACACTTATCAAGCACCTGTAAACTGAAAAAATTTGGCGAGTTGCTCTATGTACTGGTAAAACTTCGTGGTGATATGTTAAATAAAATAAAACAACTGCAATCATTTGTGTGTACGAAAGAAAAACTGGGTATGTCCTATTAAATGTCTATCTAAATCATTAGGACACCGTTGCAATCCAATCAAAATTAAACAATGTTTAACAATTGAAATTGTACATTTAATTGGACACGCTCAGTTTTTCTTTCGTAGAATATGGAAGTGGGTTCATCTCAAAATTTAGCTGGTTATCTAATAAATTCTTTGGAGACTTTTGGTATTTGTAGATTTCAATTTTTTATACATGTAAATGGGCGCCGCTTAATGTAATCACGGTTAATGTAATCAAGCCGCTTTCTACCTAGAACAGATTGAACAAAAATAGAAATATTTCATTGCATATATACAAGTAAATGAAAAATCTCATTACAGGGTGTGTTTTTTTTATCTTAACAAATCCAAATATCCCCAAGATTTAGAATTCTAGGAGGAAATTCTTTACTAACATAAAAATTGATTATACAGGCTCATTCCACCCTCAAAACGAACGACTTTGGTTTTGAACCATTTTCTTCTAGAAGAGTTTATTTCGGATATATTTGGTTTTGTCAAGATAAAACCAGTTGAGAGTGCTGGAATACATACTAACAAGGTATGGAGATTTTTTTGTAATAATTTTTTTCCTGAGTGGTCCATTTTTTGTCTACTTGCTTTTTTTGTACTACAAAATGGAACTTAACAAAACAGGTGGTGGCCTTACAGTATAACAGAGAGACATCAGGAGTTCCAACTAGTTTCGCCATTTATTCCCGGCTTTGTCAAGGATATCAATGGAACTTACTTTCTGCATGTACCACGTTTGTTAAAGAATCCCATTTTTTGTTCTGTAGATTTATCTAACATTTGGCATTTTTTCCAAGTGTTTTTGGCCACAAGCTGTGTTTACTATCTGGCAACCCAGCTGTTATCACAAATGTTCCGAAAATAATTCTTAAACTTCTCAACTGGAGGTTTAAATAATACCTATACTTTTCTTTATACTTAGAATTTACTTACTGCCATTATGTCAATAATATTCTATCACTATATATTTATTTTGCTGCCGGTAGTCAGGGAAAATAACTTGAAAACAGGGAATTTCACAAAATCATTTTGCTAGACACCACACGCAGTTTAAAATATTATGTGCTTAACTGTTGAGAAACTACACTATAAAAAGCCCATAACGTATTTACGAGAAGAACATTTACGTATTATTTAAAATTAAGGTTTATTTAAATTAAGGTTTATTTCTTAATGCTCTTTGAGTTAAACTTTATAAAGTTGTGTTTTGATGTATTTAATGTAAAGAGCTTACATTAAAAAACTTTCATTCCTTTAATCTGAACAGCATCTTAAAGCGCGGGTCAAACCACTATGAATGGGTGCTGTTCATTTGGTGCGCGCTCAAAGGCGCTGCGGACGCCGCTAAGTAAGTCTCGGCAAAGGTGAAATCAAGACTTAGCGGAGGCCAAGGGAAATCAAGTCTCTTGACAGAAGTGGTTAATTTGGTAAGGGGCAAAGGGAGGATGGAAGTTGGCTTATAGGGTTAGAGAAGGCGGAGGGGATGTAAGACGTTTTGATAGCTCACCGGTTTCACTTTCCTCGTTCCTCCCCACGTGCCCGTGTGGTTTGGTTGGTCGGCGGTGTTCAGGTAGGAGTTGGCCGTGGGCGGTCGGTAGAGGTCGCCCGTGGAGCGGTCCGGGCAGTAGCTCTGCTTCTGCAGACATTTCACCTCGACTGGCGGGAACTCCTGGTCTATGGTCGCGAAAGGGAATGACATGTAAGTGGGCGCTAGGGAAAAATGTCACCGTGAATTAAAAACACTCGCTCGGGAACACGGGGCCTGATGACAACGCCACCGAACAAATTAAAAAAAGAAGAAAAAAAATAAAAATAAAACAAATACAAACAAATAAGACAAAACGAAAAAAAAAAACAAACAGGAAAAAAAAAAAAAGGAAAAAGAATCTTTGAAGATGCAAACACGAATTTAATTAAAGGCGGGAGCGCAGGAGGGTGCAATTCAAGGGCATTTTATTTCAGCTGTGTACAGAGTAAACTTTAAATTGAAAAATGAACTGATAAATAACTGAAAAATTAAAAAAAAAACAACATTTAATTAATCAAGAAAATAAACTTATTGTTAATTTATTCTTAAAGTAAAAAATTAGAATCCGAAAATAAACCAAAGGATTAAAAAAAATTAAATATAACGCAAGAGTAACTCCCTGTTTTAAAAACATCTAGGGTATTCGCATTCATTTTAACAAGGAGGTATGCACACTTTGTTTTAAATAATAAAATTTACACACACAACCACATTGTTAATCATATTAATTAAATTTGTCCTCTGAAAAAATTTGTTTTTGGATGTGCTCAAAATGTTCTCAGAAAAACCACCTGGAGCGCCTCTATATGAGCGCAGCCCAAACTAATATAAGGAAATGGTTCAAGCAACACCATTGGTGGTGTTGGTTCAAGACGGTTCGAATAAAAATTTCAAACTATCCGATTGTGATTTTCTGTGTTTGTAATTTCAAAAAAAATTGAAGAACGGAAAGAATTGTTGAATTTTTTTGTGAATTTTTCCTCGAAATTTGAGAATGACGAAAAAATTAGAAAACGATGACTCACCCATTAGCACGTGATTACAATATGAAAGGACGTTTTCTTCAGTATTATTAATATTTAAATACCAATTCAGTAAGAAGAAGGCGAAAGGGACGTGTTCTCAAGAATGTTGCTATAACAATCTGAGAAGTTGAACGGCAGGGAGGAATAAAATATTTCTTCATAAAGGAATTTCTTTTCCAGAAAAGAGAATATAAATTGTATGAGTTATAAATCCACTTTTACAGAAGTTTTCTGAGAGCCTTTTGAACGTAACGATTTCACTTGGCAAACGATGTGAATATTTACCCGAATTATATGAAAATAGAGCAATTTTATTAAAAACAACTGATTATAAGCCACTTCATAATTTATTTATAACCTAATACTTTTAAGCGAATTTTTATGAATATGTTAACCTTTAAGCTGATGGTTTAGATGGCATTTTTTAATTTTCTCGTTTTAGCTGCACGGAAATACACTGCTGACCATTAAAACTGCAACAACAAGAAGGAGGCATTCGATCGATCGTTTGCATGATGCGTAGATCATGAAAGGACTTGCGGTGCTTAACATTATATGTACCAGCAGCGCCTTCTGCAGACGGTATACGAGGGAAGAACTGAGAGCTACTTTAGGTATAGGAATTATGTTTGCTCGTCCTTATTGTTTCAGATAACTTCAGTATATCGTAGGTTATTCTGATCAATACGGACTCCTATAGACTATTTTGAAATATGAACTTTAATTATGGACATACTGTATATATGTACTAGAAGTCTCAAAAATCTAGATTCACGAGAGCTTCTATATATGCATCACTGTTATGCGAAAATACCTTGACCAACAGCAATACCCGCAACTTTGACCTGGGAGTACTGTGGCCTATCGAGTCCAAGAAATTGGTACCGGTGTTGGAAGAAAATGCGTCCACCGTGATGTGAATATGAAATCGATAGGTCGAGGACGGATCAACTGATCGACGGTAAAGATCTCAACGGCCTCGTCACACCAGTGAACGAAATCACAGATGCCTTGCGCGCATTGCTATTACGGATCGCTCAGCCATATCACGAATCCTAGCAAATAAATTAGCACGTACCGGTTGACGTTGTCTGCAGCATCGAAGTATATTTACAAGGCTTTAATTGCTGCGGTTATCTTTGAATGTATACTGACTGAGCAAAACTCATGGGGCCTCCTCCGGCCCTGTGAAGCGTAGCGATACGGCGTGGAAGTGAGTCTGAAAGTCCCTGGTACACTTCCAGAGACAAGATCACATCACACAGTCTGCAGAGCGGTAGCCAATTGCGGTCTGTTCGTGGGTAGAGAATCCGGCACACGGAGACTGAGTTCAATGGCATCACAGATATGCTCGATAGGGTTTGTACCATGGTTTCGGAGTGGCCAGTCCAGTCGTTGGACCTCCCCTGCATGCTCTTCGAACCATTCTCGGGGGCGCACTGTCATCTTGAAAGATGGCAAGGTTCGTCGGGGTGTTGAAAGGCCAAAGACGGGTGGAGATGGTCTTCGAGCAGTTGACGATACCGTAGACCATTCAACATGTTTTCCAGAAGAACGAGAGGGGTCCATCCCATCCCAGAACATGACTGATACCTCTTGACATGCCGGGTCCATCGCCTCATGAGCTCTGCGCCCACACGGTGCCTCCCATCGGCATGGAACAGTTAATACCGTGACTCGTCCGACCATATGATGTTACACCACTGTAGCAGTGTCCATCCGATGTGACTGGTGGCATATGCATGCCGGAGTGTCCAATGACACGGGGTTAACAGTGGTACCCGCGTAGGGCGACGGATCCCATAGCCGAGCACGCATGTTCCTACGGATTGTCCACTGGGAGGCGTTTCTAGCTCGGCCGACATTGAATTGGTCCGTGATTTGTCGCACTGTAGCCCTCCTATCTCTGTTGACCATTCGTCCCAGGTGTGCCGGTCACGGTCATCGAGGGTGGCTGGACGCCCTGCATGGTGTCTGTTGTGGATTGTTACGCCTTCCTCCAACCATTCTCGGTACCCTAGACATGGTTGAATGTGTGAAGCCGAATTCATGCACGACCGTCGAAATCATGCCTCGGGCACCCACCACGATGCCCCGTTCGAATGCCGTCAACTCACGACAACATTGCATTTCACATGAATCAACCACGCAGCCACTTCCCACGAGGTATCAAACCATCCGCGTAGGCCTCTAGGGGCATGGAACACACTTGGTGTCCGCTCGCGAACCAGCGACATGCTATCCCATGAGTTGTGCTCAGTCAGTGTACACTACAGAGGTCTGCTATTACAATAGTGAGACGAATGGCATGACATCGTCTTCTTATAAGAATCCCGCTTCTGTCTGCACAGCATGATGAGTGCATCTTATCTGGCGACAACTCAGCAAAACACTGAATTATATATGGCCATATGGACCCGGCACCTTGCGTTATGGTAAGAGAGGCCATTGTATTCCTATCCCGTTGTAGTCTATTTCGCCTTCCCGGTGCACTGACCAGCCGCCGTTACATCTTTGTGATGTTGGAGACTGTTGTCCCTTACCTTTAAGGCCTGTCTGAAGCCACTTATTCACGAATTGTCAAATTAATTACTGGATGGCCATCATGTTTTACTCCTTTTTGGCTTCTTCTACGCGTTCCTGGATCTTTCTTCTATTGAATTCGTTGCTCTATGATCGCGCAAGAACTGGCACAGACCACTCGCACGATCATAGAAACAGCAAGGACCACTCGCGTTGCTTTTATGGCATATAGAAAGACATACCCCTTATTAGTAGCAGTTTTGCTGATTTCTGGACTTTACGCAAGTCGAACTGTAATTGTAATCATTTCACCTTTGTATTATAAGGTATCTGCATAATAAAGTCGCATTGATATCGCTTGTCCTTCCTGGTGTTGCAATTTTGAACGTACAAAATAATTCTTAGATTTATAAAATGTATTGATTAACAATTCTTTTTAATGTATTTTAATTCACATATCTCTGTGTAATTTCCTGTAGCTTTTTCTTGAAACATAGAAATAACAACACTGTTAAAAAATAAGAAACATAGATCTCTTAATCTGTCCCAGATTAATTGCATAAAATGTTGGTTTTAAAGAGTTTGATGTTTCAAATAAAATTTTCATCTAGGGAGCATTGCTTCTCGAATTTTCCCTCTCGTTGCAATATTATAGAAATAACCACAGAATTTACTGATTAAATATCTATAAATGGAGGTTCATAGGGACAATTCTACTGTGTTTAAGTTTACACAATGCGATCGTCATGTTAGTATCATCAAGAGTTCTTATGTCAACTTGATTTATAACCGAGTATAATACGCCATGAAATTTCAATATTTGAGAAACTTTAACAAAAGAAGAGAAAGAGAGATAGACAGACAGAAAGAAAAAAACTATTTGATAAGAATACGAAATAAAATCGCTCGTTTGAGAAAGCCAAATCGTAAAGGGGCCCAACTACAAACGAAAGCAAAAGTTTTATAGCTGAATTTGTTTGAAATCTGCGCGTTTAGAAACCAAGTGGTGGAAGGTTCCATTTTTAAATTTCAGAAAAAAAAGGAAAAAGGAGGAGGGAACACAAGAAAAAAAAATCTCCTTTCTTTCTACACCCATTCCGTCTTTCCGACTTTCTCTTGTTTTATCATTTCCCGTTTCACTTGTGGTTTCATTTTTATGATCCAAACTCATTGCCCAAGACTAGTGTTCGTATTTTTAATGATACTTTCCCCCAATGACAGAAAACTTTACATTTCTGTTTCTTCCTCTTAAATACAATAAATCACTAGTGATTAATTGTAAGGGAGATTTATCTTCTAGAACGCGCAGTCGATACCACCGTTGAAAACGGAGAAAGATGAAGGGGGAAAAAATTATCAGTATATTTTTTTATTACAATTCCAAGTCACTTTAATGACTAGTTCTGATTTTGACGAATGGCATGAGCTCTTTACTTATTTTTCGGAACGCACCCCAATAAAAACATGCGAATATAATTATACGAGCCAAAGGAAGAATTTATAATAAGAGAGTAAAAATTTTTTAGACATTACGCATTATTTATAGCTATGAATCGGATGTGATCGCCTATGCATAAGCACGGAATTAATCTAACTTTATCTCTCAGGAATAAATTTAGATCAATAATTGAAAGTTTCTGGCAATAGAAAATGCATGTACTGTTTTAGTCTAAGTTTTGAGAAGAAATACATTTTTTTATTATTACTGTTACAAATCAAGAATTTACAGCATAGAGATAAAACATAATCAGTAATTGATAGCCTCTAAAACATTTGAAGCTGCTAAACTATAAATTATTCACGTCCAGAAATTTAAGAATTTATTTCTGCAATTGCTGAGATCCCTCTAATCTTTAACATGGGAACACAAGGGAGTACCATGATGACATTCGAAAGCTGAATGGAAATGTACCAACATTAGGATTCCTCTTTCAAACGATATACGTAATTTATATATCTGTACGATTAAAATTCCAATTTTTCGAAGTATGAATTTTTTTTAATATACTTTATAGCTGCTAACCCTGTTGTCTATGACGAACTACTCGACATACGTCGGACGCAATTTATTTATCTAACAAAAACGCACTATGTATTGTAGACATTCTAAGGACAATTTTCATGGAACAAAATTTTGTTTTACGAGATGCTACCCAAAATTTCCCGAAATTGTTTTATTCTGACCGAACCGTAACAGGTACGAAGTTTTGCCGATAGATGATGTTAGGGGTACGACTCAGCTGTAATTGTGCCAAGCGGTGTCCTCCTATGTCCACGTGATTTTGAGTTTGAGCTATTTTGTCACTCTTTGTGTTGGTCGTGTTGCAAGTCTTGATATTAAAGCTGAAGAAAACTGCGACTGAAACCCACAGACTGTTGAAGGAGGCCTTTGGTGAACAAGTTTTAGGCCAAACCCAAACATGTGAGTGGTTTAAGCGTTCCAAAGTTAGTCGGGAGTTTGTGGAAGACGACAAGCATTCTGATCGACATCAACAAGCACAACTCTGAAAATGATCATGAAAGTGCGTGACGTGATCCGAGAGGATTGAACTCAGACCATCCACGATGTTTGTGATCGCCTTGGACTGTCATACGGGATGCTTTGAGACGATTGAGGGAAAACGTGAGGCGCAAAAGGCCAGAGATGTGGAAGAAGGACTGGCTGCTCCATCACGACAATGCTCCGGCGTACACATCGCTCGCTGCGAGGGACTTCCTCAACAAAAACAACACGACCGCTGTTCTCTGGCACGCTACGATTTCTACTTCTTTCGAAAATTGAAAATGCGGTTAAAAGGGCGGCGATTTGACTCCGTTGAAGTGATCAAAGCGGAATCGCAGCAGGTATTACACATACTCCAACCTGGGAACTTCCAGGAGTGCTTCCAGAAGTGAGAAAATCCCTGTATAGAGGTCCAAGGAGATTACTTTGAAAATGACGGTGGAAATTAAAAGATCGGGTAAGTTCCGTATTTTGAAGAGGTACATTTCGGGAAATTTTGGATAGTACCTCGTATAAGAGCTTCAAATCGAATTTTCCATAGAAATATCACTGCTAGGTTTTATGTACAAACATCCAGGTCATCATTAACGTAGCCAAATTCCATGTACGAAGGGTATCCAATGAATATTCGGATTCAGACGTTATTGACTAAATTGCGTTCGTAGGTGCTGCTACACCCACCTACAGTTCTGACTTGTCTACAAGTTTTTGGAAGGAGCATCTCGAAGGACAAATGTTTCACACGGACGACCGAAGTGATTCAGACAGTTCTATAATAGTTCAGGGACCAGTTAAGAGGATTCTACGCTGTCGGAATACAGAAGCTTATAACCAGATGGGGAAAATGTGCTGCGGTGGCAGGGGACTACATCGAAAAACAATGCAGGTAATCTCATTTCATCACTCATAGTTGTCTAGAAATTAAATTACTCCGGATATATTGGGCGCCCTTCGATATCAAATTGAAATTAATTTGAACTCTGCTTTTGAATGATACTTCAGAAATTTGTCCGTTACGAATAAAAACTGCAAAATAGAAAAGCAAAAGCGACAGTAGAACTCTGGTGATTATTTCATGACCTGATTGAACCAATGCCGTACGTACAACCAAGCACCAAAGTACATACAACAATTCTATTCAACATTCTATATAACCTTCATTTCTATTGTAAAACCATACTTTTGGGATTTGTTCCGAGTTCATTTTTGCCAAAAGATAAGGAAAATCACACAAAGATTGTACGTGAATTTTTATGTTGCCATTCTTATCTTTATCTTCATCAAGCGAAGTAAGATAATCATCAGCTTAAAAATTGATTTAAAAATTCAAGAAAAAAAATATCCTTAATTATGACAAATTAGCGATCATAAAAAAGTGGCTTGTAGCTCTTCGCAGCGTTCTCTTAAGCCTACTACATTCAAGTATTTAAATTTAAAAACGTCAGAATAAAATTGAAATCATTGCCAATTCGTAGGCATGCAGAGAATACCTTAATGGAATTTAGAAAGGCTTTATTGCTCTCTCTCTCTCTCTCTCTCTCTCACCTTCCTTTCCGTTGCTGCTGGGAATCACGTCGGGACTTTTCTCTTCATTGTCGCCGCCGTCGTCGGTGTCCTTGCGCAGGGGAATGTTGGCCCTACGGAGTAAGCAAAGGGTTACCCTCGCTAAAGAAAGAAGAAAGGGGTAGGGAGAAAAGTTGATGGCAAAAGGAACAAAAAAAAATTCAAGAAACGGAGAGGGAAAAATAAAAAAAAGAAAGAAAGAAAGAGAGGCGATGTTACTTTCGAGTACCGAATTGAGTGGCTTGTAGCACGCTTCACTAGTTTAACACGAAACGTGTCTCGAATAAGGGATACGAAAACTCCCTCGCGTTTAATACGTTAAAAGGTGAAGTGGTAGAAATTCGATTAAACAGTTGTCGACGATAAATGGCGAAAAACAAAAAGACAAGTTCAAATTGAAAAGACGAGAGGTAGAGAAATTTCCCATCTTGCTCCTAGCTTTCTATTTTCTTTAAGTTAGAAAGAGAGTTCTCTCACAATAATAATCTACTTGAATTAATTCTATTAATTGAAATAAAATAATATTCTATAGCAGTTAATTATTAACAGTTAATTTGCACTTCATGCATAAAACATTATTTCGTTATTCTACAGGGTGTCCTAAAAGTTCCCGTACTTAAAGTTTACAGCGATAATATACATGCATATTGAATTTATGAAATAAAGTTGTGCAAAACCATTAAAAAAGTAATTTGTAGAGGAATTAATAATAAATGCTCGAAATGACAGCCATTTTTCTGGAGGCATTGTTCAACACATTTGCGACTATTTTGAGACAGACGTCTCAAGATGACAGCAGGGACGTCTTGTTCCGTTCTTATAAGTTTATCTGTCGTGTGGGGATTATCTGCATACACTTTGTTCTTTAATTAGCCCCATAAATAATAGTCAGGAATGGCCGAAGTTTTTTCAAAGCCATCCAATATGAACTTAATAAGCATCCGATATTTTCAAATTTTCAATTTTCAATTAAAATATACTGAAGATAATAAATAATACAGGGTGGTTATACTTAAAGTGACACCATTTAGACCCTTCTAGCGGCCGTTCTGGTAATCAGATTTTGACGAAACTTGAGATACACTGTCCAGTTCCCACGAAAATGCCCCTGCGGTGTTGAAAGTGCTCACTGCGCGCGCTGCAGTCTTGGATGCGTCCACAGCACTGATAGGGGGGGAACCTTGACCACGTGCAAGTTAACAGCAGGCTCCAAATGCTGCTTTCCCTGCCTACCCTCCATGCATTTTCGTATTTGTGCTCCCTATCAGTGCTGTGGACGCATCCACGACTGCAGCGCGCGCAGTGAGAACTTTCAACAACGCAGGGGCATTTTCGTGGGAACTGGACAGTATGTTATACAGACCACGGGGAAGAGAATTTTGCAATAAAAAAATTAGTTCACATTTTGACCGCTACGTCAAAATATGGCGATGGTCATGTAAGAAACTATCTGAGAATTTTTACTCAATCAGAGACGTTATGCAAATGAGATGTAAAAATAGAAAAGCTTTAAAATGACAGTGAAATTAAATGTAAAGTCATTCTTCACGATGGCTTTAGCTAAAAAGGATCGAGTTTTATTGGTGAAGTTGTTTTACCAGAACTGCAATAATGCTTTTGCTGCACTAAGAGACTATCGACGTTTGAAAAACTTGCGAAATGGGCCTATGTTCATTAATAGTTTAAAAAAGATGATTAATAAATTTGAAGAAACTGGTGAGTTGGGTGTGCTGCCAGGGAGAGGACGGAAACGAATTGCAAATGAGACTGTGGAAGACGTTGCTGCTGCTGTAGTGGATAGTGCGTCAAGTTCCCAATATTCTTCAGCAAGTGCTCGAGCCGTATCACGTGATTTGTCTATTCCGTGGTCTACGATACAAAACGTTTTGCGTTCCATTTTAAAGTGGTATCCATACAAGATCCAGGTGGTTCAAAAGCTGGTTCATGAAGATCCGGAAAAATGCACTGATTTTGTTTGCCAGTTTCTGGCTAGAATAGGCGTCGATAATGTATGGCCATGGAACATTTTGTGGTCAGATGAAGCGCATTTCACACTAGATTGAGCAGTGAATGCTCAAAACTGTCGCATCTGGGGTACGGAAAAGCCGATGGTTGTGCATGAAAAGCTTTTGCACTCTGATTACGTGACTGTATGGTGCGGATTCACTTCACATTTCATTCTTGGCCCCTTTTTCTTTGAAGAGAACACTCCTCAAGGCACTAAAAGATGTTCAATCACTGGTGCTCGTTACTGCGAACTTCTGTAGCAGAAAATCATTCCTGCTTTACAAGAAAGACAATGTTTAGACACTACTGTCTTTATGCAAGATGGTGCAACATCCCACATTGCACGACAAGTGAAGGAACTGCTTCATGCTCATTTTGGAGATGATCGGGTGATTTCGAGAACTTTTTCAACTGCATAGCCTCCTCGTTCACCGGAGTTAAACCCTTGTGAATTCTGGTTGTGGGGATATTTGAAAGATAATGTATATGGAGGAAGAATAAGGACTGTCCCTGAATTGAAAGCAAGCATAACACGCCATGTCACTGAGATTCCTCAGGAAACCCTTCGCTCTACTGTGGAACATGCAATAATGCGCTTTGAACATGTCATTGACATAAATGGAATTCACATTGAAGAAATGCTCTGATTTTATAAATTTCTCTTCTTCTAACTTGTTTTTGTTATTATCCATGCGCCATATTTAGACGTAACGGTCAAAATGTGAACTAATTTTTTTTATTGCAAAATTCTCTTCCCCATGGTCTGTATAACATATATCTCAAGTTTCGTCAAAATCTGATTACCAGAAAGGCCGCTAGAAGGGTGTAAATGGTGTCACTTTAATTATAACCACCCTGTATTAAAATTACAAACGATATTATATATCCCAAATTAAAAAAAACAACAAAAAACAAAATTATGTTTAAAATATTTCAGCAGTAAAATTCTTATGTAACCTAACTTTGAATAAGAACCGTATTTATTTTACAATTTTTATATCATTATTAATATCATGAGCAATTGTTTATATAAACATCACGGATTTCAGAGAATAAAACAAAATGAAACTCCTATATCTTGAATTATAAACAAATTAACTATTTGTATTACATGTATGTCTCAAGAATGCTTCTTTCAACGTTGCTTCGAAATAGTACTACGACTTAATTAATTTCACATTATTCTACAAAGTCGATGCTTTACAACGGTTGATACCCGTTACTTTGTGTTAATGAAGATTGGTACCTGTCAGTTTGTTCCTCTTCGTAACTTTGTCGTTTTGCGGCGTTACTGGCTCTACACCTCATGATGATGACAATGGCGATGGCTACAATGGCTAAAGCTGTCACCACGCCAATCAATACACCTAGGATGGGGGTCATGGAGAATTCCTCATTATCTGTACGACAACGCAGGGCAACAACCAATAAGGAAAGAGAAGAGAAACATTAATTAAAGGTCATATAAAGAAAGAAAATGAATATGATAGTGAACGCAAAAGAAATATGATTGATAACCAACGTGCCTTGACAGAAAATAATAAACTAGAAGAAATGAGCAGAGAATGAACAGTCTATGATTGGGAACTAAGGCTTATAAATGTTTTATACTGACAATAAAATAGTTCGTATTAAATTTTGATTTGAAGCAAGGATTCGTCAGCTATAGATTTGCTAACACACCACATATTAGTTTAATAATATCTACTTTTGTAATTTTATTAAAGAATTAATGATAAAATTGACTCAATATCATTAATAATTTAATTCAGGCACCCATGCAGCAATTTATTTAACTTATTGTGTAGAAGTTTTAGAGGCCACTTGACATGCACGAAAAAATTTGATATCTGTATTACGTTAGAAGAGTAAATATTCTATATTGATAAAGAACACTAGCAAAAATGACAAAGGGTGGCAAAGGAAATAACAACGCAAACCAGCGGGCAATACAAAAGGAGAGCAAAAGTAAACGAAAGAGGGCACACAAAAGTGGAAAGAGAAAACGTTACCGTTGGCTTTGTTCGCTGCCTTCAGAGTATGGCTGGGAAATTTCATGACTTCACTCTGTCCCTTCGAATTGAAGGCAAAGACAAATATCTCGAATCTCCTGCCATCTTCCAGACCAGTCACATAGAACAGAGGCTTCGGCCTGGTCAGAGTCGACTTGATCTAAAATTGGAGGGAAAAGAACAGGGAGGAAGGCAAGAGAGGGAGAGGGGAGGAGACAGAAAGAGAAAGAGAGAGGCAAAATACCGTATAAGTATATAAGCCTTCCATTTAGCAATGATAAAGGGAAAGGGTACACTTGTGTTTGTGTTGGAAAAGAAGATCGTTCTACCCCCCCTCCCTTTACACGATAAAAAACAATCATCCTTCTATTTTTCTTCAGTACTGAATTTTTTTCGACCACGGCCGACCCCACCCATCCACTTTGTCTCTATTCCGTAAACGAAATCTCTTGCGACAACTGTGTGGAAATAATGTCATAGACGTTATTGATGCCTCTTCTACCGACAAAATTGCTTCTGTTCTTAGAGGCGTAAACATCGCTGGGGGGCTTTCCTCGAGAAACGGCCTCGTAATTCTCCTAACTCTCGCCGGATAAAGGGGGTAGTGGTGGAGAATCTGTACAGGACTCTGGCACGCAAAAAAAGGAAGCAATAAAAGCCACCCCCCCCCCTTCCCACTATAATATCCTCTGTTCTCTTATAATAACAAAGGCACTCTCGTACACACAAAGAAATTATATGGGCATCGATTTTGTAAAACACCTAAAAAATTGAAACATTTTAAGTCGCTAAACGCCAAGACTATCTCTTATTAAAGTATAAGAAAAAATTTAAATATCAGAATAAAATCATCTAAATTACTTTGATATAATTAAAATGAGGAAAATGTAATATTTATATGTACCACACTGATGAAGTTTGCTAGAGAGAAAGATAGCTAAACAGAAAGATTTATTTTGTAATTTATTTTCATTAAAACGCAGTTTAAGAGCAGTATTTATCTTTAATTGCTCTTAGAATGAAATAGTTGTGTCTAATTGGACGACCTGATTATTTTCCAGGTATCGGGCTGATTTAACTTCTAGACAATGTTAGAGATTAATTGAAATTACCAGTACTATTTATCGGCGTAGTTTTCTACCACTGCAACATTTTTTACCTATATGGCTACAAGCTTCTGTATTCCGGCAATAAAGAATTCTGTTGACCGGTCCCTGAACCATTGGAGAACTGCCCAAATCACTTCGTTATCAGATAAAACTTTTGTCCTCCGAGATGTCGTCAGAAGTCAAAAAGGCGAAAATCACTCGAAGCCAAGCCAGGACTGTGGTGCGGGTATAGCAGTAAATTCCACAGATGAGTTATGGTATGATGCCTTAATGGATTCTCACATTGGCGTTTTGTAGAATAACACAGATACCAGAAAATCCTGTAAGTTTCTTGTGAATGGCCTTCGAATTTTATAAGACATAATGTGGAATAATACTTAGCATTTACAGTCCCTCCTTAGCACTTTTCGGCCAACCTTCACGAGCTTCACGAAATCCTTACTTTACACAATTCAAACACTGATGAAATGTGCTACAGGCTGGTTTCCAAATTTACATGACAGTCGACGATGAATTTCAGCAGATTTTGAACATTCTCTCATCAAAAATTTCATTTCCACATGCAGTCACAGATGGTCGGAGGCCATCTTAAATAACTCAGCGCGGAAAAATAGCTGATATTTGCAACTTCCACCACCAGATTTCAGTCGTGTACAGTTCACTTTGGAATAGTTAATAAAATCAATAAATATTTTAGTCGGGTTGTCGAGACAAAATCCGGATATTTACTTCACACCCCTCGTACATTGGCGCTATATCAATAGTTAATTTACATTTTTGTTTTCATTATGAGTTTTGAAGCAAATATTTTCAGAATTTCATTGAGATCACCAGGACATGCATATATACTGGGTGATTCAGAACTTATATTACAGAAGAATATGGTAGATAGAGGGTATTAAAACAAATATTTTTATCAGGCAATATATGTCATATCCAAAGTTCATGGCGCTACACTTGCTTCAGTTGCAGCAACCATTCATGCAAGGGCGAGTGACTCGACTTTCTGATCACTGAAAGCATTGACTGCCGCATCCGTTCAAATATGTAGGTGTGGCACGTATGGTGTTACAGGCGTCAACAATCCGTGGAAGAAGAACACCGTCAAAATATGTACGTATGGCATACACTAGGATCTTCAGAGGTCCCCACAAAAAGAAGTCCAGCGGATTAAGATATGGCGATCTTGCTGGCCATGGGACGGGACCTTGATAAAAAAAAGTGTGGAAAGCGTAAATGTACCACAGCGATATAAAATGTTTGTTTTAGTACACTCTATCTACCATATTCTTCTGAAACTTAAGTTCTGAATCACCATGTATAGTATATTAATTTATTTGCAATATTTTTTTTGAAAATGAAGATCTTTCCATTTTGTGAAATTTAAAGGAAGGCTAAAATTACCGAAAGTTTTTAAACTTTAAAGCCAACAATGAAATACAAGGGTCGTTCAAGAGAGGCCCAGACTTTTATTTTTACAGAGGAATTGTAATGGAAACAAGAAAAGGAAAATACTCTTTTACCACAACAAAATAAGAAATAAAAAAATACGAAATAAAATAATAAACCTGATACTGTAAGCGCTTTTCGAAATAGAAGCACCCTGAAGCAATTTGCTGTAATACTGGGTGGCTCTCTGATATCTTTATCAAAAGTGGCTCGATTTATTCACTGGTTTGACTGCATTGCATTTTTCACCATCTCTCGTCTTCCGCCAAATTAACTACACTCTTGCCGTTCAAATCGATTCTTCCCCATACTGTGCTTGAAGCCTTCTCAAAATCTCAACAAGTTTAACGTTCTCCTTCACAAGAAATTTGATTTGCAATGCTGTTCACAGCTACAGTGACACTACTTGCTGCCATGCTTGCTACAGCTACTGCAATTGCGTGAAATACGCGGGACACTAAAAAAAATTACGTAACGTTCCCTGAAGAGTGTAATGTGCTAGAGTTATTTCTCGATTTTATATGCACAAAAGTTTGAGTCAACCTTGAACGACCCTTGTACATCATCTTTAAATTTTTATTCCTACTATGCACAGTTACAGTTTCACTGATAACACGTGATTAATCCTCGAAGGAAGATGAAGGGATGTAGCTGAAGCCGGTGTTCAAGAAAACTGGCCCTCTCAAAAGTGCGGTTAAGAAGTAGAGAAAATGGAGTAAAATATCACCCAAATTTTTACCCACTTCATATATCCCAAGTTTTAGCTTCCTTTTTATCCAGTTTTTTACACTTATTTATCTCTCACGTTTTATTCTCCTTTTTTAGGAGAATTTGCTCGAAAAGTTGATTTTGCCGAAACGAGGTATTTCGAAAACCTGGGAGAATGTTTTATCCTTTGTTTCTCGTTATTTCCGATCGAATGACATGCGTCCTAAGTGGTTATGTGGAAACTGTTAACAAGGTTCTAAAGATCACGTTACTGCCAGACCGTTATACCTCGTGTTCGAACCACTCAAAATTTTGACTCGAGTGGTTCAATTCAGCCAAATATCACATTAATGTTGCGTACATATCAAAATTTAGCCCCTATACTCAGAACTCCAACGATAATGGGCCCATAAGAATCAAACTAAGTAGCGCGGCTTACCCCAAGCAAGTTACACAATGTGATCAAAAGTTTCTGAATATCTCTCCGAAAGAAGGATACCCTCCTCATCTCTACCGCAATAAAAGGCAAAGACCAATAAGCTTGAATTTGCCTATTTAGAAGTTTAAATAAACTCATTTGCTTGAGAAACTATCGTCGATAACTTTTTCAGGTATTTTCACGTCTTCAGCTTTATTCTTATACGACTAGCAGCACAAAAAACTCTTACTCTTATACTTTTTCGTGACCTTAAACTCTTAAATGTTAGCATAACATATTATCTGTACCCTTTTTATTTCATAAAATGGCATCATTGATAAACATTAGAAAAATTTGCTTAACTTGTTTCTCTAAGCGACCCTGATTTTGCATGGTGCCGCGATAAAATTCCATTGTGTTGCATTTTCTCTGTATATACGAGGGTTGGGGCAAAAGTCATGGCAACTATTTTTTTTCTTGAAGATACCAGTCCGGTTGGAAAATGTGACATATACAGACGAAAGGACAAGGTGTTAACTACATGTGTGGACAATGAATAGCACTGAAATATCGTAACACACTAATTTATTACGGTAGTATACAGGGCAATATGGCCTTCACGGTGCAAAAGAATGACAACACAGTACACATAAAGTTGACATGACAAACCTGGGCCTAAAGACCCTCAAAGTAGTCCCCTGCTACTGTCACCACACGCTGCCAACGATGTGGGAGGCGCTGAATATCATCAGCCTCAGGCGCTGAATATCATCAGCCTCAGGCGCTGAATACCATCAGCCCGAACGTTGCTCACCACTGGTTGACGCACGTCCTTGCTGAAACTTTCCTACCCACCGTGCTACTGTACGGTATGGTAGGGCATTATTCCCAAGGGCTTCCACTAATTCACTGTCACATTCTATCACATTTCTCCCTCGGAGAACGGCTATTTGATGTAAGCGCGTTGCTCAACACGGGTTACTTCCATCTCGCACGACACTCACCAACTGACTGATTTCACAGCCCTCGCTGCGCTACTACCAGCTATCACAGAGCCATCTGTTGTTCTGCATACACCCTATGCCTGCAGAACTTCCACACGACACATATACGTTTGTGATCCGTTCACATATCTACAAGAAAAAAAATAGTTGCCATGACTTATGCCCCAACCCTCGTAGTAATTTGTAATTTCAGCGTAATTCTGAACAAAGTAACGTTTCAAATAAATCTAGCATTAAAAAGAACGATTAATAAAGAAAACCTAGAAAAACATTTACCTCTTGTGCTTCAATGTCGTAAACTTGGAGTGTGAATTGCTGTGCGAGGCCACCGTCGTAACCCGGATGACATTCTGCATAAAAAGATGATTCCGTTTGATTGTAAGCAGTGCAATTGGAAACAGGATCTGGTGGGCCTGGGAATGGAAGAAAATTAAGGTAAGTGAAGAAATGAACAATCTTTTTAGACGATAAAAAAGATTTCCTTTTGTTCCTCGGTCAGTCGACGAACGCGTTTCCCCTGTGAAAAATCTCACCTGCGGCAACTACCGTGTAAACGCAAGGCACGAGTTGCTCTCCCATCGAGTTCTTTCCCCGGCACGTAAGGGTGCCATAGTCCTGTTCTGTCCGAGGTTTATAAACCAATTTGCTGATGACGAAGTCTCTCACGGATCTAGCGCGATTATGGTTACCGCTGTCTGATGAACTTGTGAAGTTCCACTGAAAAGTTACCTGAAAATACATAAATGTTAGACCGCTGCCTTAGATTAACTTAAAACAGTTTAAAGAAAAATTAACTTATTAATTAAATGCTTATACACAAATGTATATGCCAAATGCAATTTGGATAAGAGTACGTATTTGATAAAGTTACATTGCACGCAGCGAATACATGTTTATTTTCGAATAATAAAAATAACAAATTTGTTTTCTAACCTAACCTAACGGATCCAGGTTATCGTAAAGTTGTTGAGAACTTTGGACTGGAAGGATATGTGGCTCTTTCGCATTCATATCTTCAAACCACAAAGCTACGAAGCTATTGGGTTCCTTCTATAATGGGCAGGTTCATTGTAATCTTAATTACTAAGTGGTAATGCAGAATTGCCCCAAAATGCGTCTTGGTAGACTTTAGCCTTTAAAATTCCAATCACCGAAACCAAGGGCCAATTCTAAATCAGGGGAAAAAGCCACATTCTTAATGTTCCCGCCTCAAATTTTCACAACACTCCGGTATGTACCGTTCATCAGACATTCACCAAGAACAGACTCGCTAATGGAAACACTCCATAGATGTGTGAATGATCAACGGTCCAGTGACGCTCTTCGGGATACCATTCTGAAAGCCGTCGGACATTGGCAAATGTGTTCAATGTCTTC
Organism: Rhysida immarginata; assembly: GCA_023313115.1. Classification (NCBI taxonomy): domain Eukaryota; kingdom Metazoa; phylum Arthropoda; class Chilopoda; order Scolopendromorpha; family Scolopendridae; genus Rhysida; species Rhysida immarginata. The sequence continues at coordinate 2,263,098 of JAHWFO010064584.1, read as the reverse complement.
TGATCGCCGTACGAACATGAAATTTAACTGCAGTCGCTTGAAGGTGGATGCTTCTAACACTGGCCTCCGTTCCTGATATCGCCTTAAAGTAGGTTCTAATCTGACATTTAATGTTGTCTTTTGATTAGATTGTTTCAGTTGTTTGAGCTTATAGGATGCGTAAAGTATTTGAGGACACACCTTCGTTGCTACTGCTGCGCTATAGTAAATTGTATGTCCTTTCCTTTTCCGGAAAGCAAAATGGCGGACCATCAAGTAATACAAATCATGAAGAGACATGCAGTAATCGTGGCAATAAAGGCAGAGCACAGCGATTTAGAGATATCACGATTTCTAAAGGTCGCAAGATCATTCGTCCATATAGTGCGGAAAGAGTTGGAGACCAAAGATGGTAATGTTGCACCAGTAGCAAAGCGTAAAAAGCATGCCTCACGCTCTGACATCAGCAGAACACTTGAATTTATTCAGCAAGTGCAGCAGGCCATCGATGACAATCCCAGAACATCCATGAAGTCACTTGTCAAAGTGACCCATGTATCGGAAGGAACAATCAGAAATGTTGTCCAAGAAAACATCAGATATCATTCGTAAGTTATGCGAAGAGGTCAGTTTATGTCAGACAAAACACGGGAAAGTCTCGCATGATACAGGAATAGATGGCCGACAACTTCCATCATCACGTAACCCCTAATCTTTGGCCTCCTAACTCCCCTGACCTGAATCCGTTGGACTACTACTGTATGGAGCGTTGTGGAGAGAGAGCTCAATGAACACCCCTATAACACCAAAGATGAATTGAAAGCTGCCATTGTTCGAGTAATGACCAATATGAACCATGACCATTTGATTCGCGCATGTCGACGGTTTCGATCTCGCATTGAAGCAGTTATAGAAGCTAAAGGCGGATTCATTGAATAGCCATATAACAAGAAGGTTTCTTGTGTATGCTCATGATATGTTTCGATAATAAAATTATTATCTCGACTTATATCTCTGTTTTCTTTCTTGACGTCAAATACCTTATCCTCATATCTACCCTGTACTAGATCTAAGGAGAGGTTACATGTTTTTGTGATGTTTCCATTTCAGGCTAACTTCGCTAACACTAGACCAGGATATTTTAAATTGTGCGGAAATCTCTCGCAAATAATGAGAAAATTTGTAGGCTCCATAATCACGCCACGATCAAACGGACTCTTTTCGTAAAGCACATTAACCAATCTTCTGAATGTGCTTATTGGTCACTGCAACCGTGTCGTATGGGGGTCAACGTTAATCTAAGGGGTGTCTGGGCACTTTTGGGTATTTAGTACATATTTTGTAAAACTACAACTAGTTGCAAACTTGTTTCTATTGACTATATCTATATAAGGAATTTAAGGTAGAAATTTATTATTATAATTTTATTTGAGTTGAAGTGGAATTACTTTGCCAATTAGAGAAACTGGATTCAATATACCATTACTTAAATAATATAGAGGATTACTGCAGTTTCTTCTGCATCCTATCTCAAATGAGGATAATTCCGCACTTGCCAATCATATTTAAACCTGACACTGTTGAATCAGTCACGGTGTGTAAACCGGTTCTGGTGTTCACTCGCATTATCATGTACTACCATTCCTGATTGGATTTGAGCATCTTATGACACAAGTAACCAATCAACGGAAACATTCCTTTCACTATCTCTTCCTCAGTAAGATGAGAAGGTTATCGTGTGATAACAGCTACGGCTCGTGTGAATACGTTATCGAAGTTAATGCTGTCCGGTCAGCCTTATTAACTCGTAACACCACAATAGTGTCAAGTTAAGAGTGAGAAAATCTATAGACATACACCGAATAAGGCATTAAGTCCAAGAATTTTAGGCGATTATCTTGGACGTTCTCAGAAATCGTGCTGTAATCCCTGACCGCGGACAGGCTATAAGAGATGAATTTGACTATCGTTTAGGGACAAAACTTTTGCGACTTATTTTTGGTTAATATAGCGCTAATCATACTTATTTCTTAAAATCAAAAACATGGCCATTTGAAATTGGATTAATCATTTTGGAAAATAGTTTTTAACTGTCTTTTCGTCAACGTCTTTGGTAAGCTTTACTTATTTTTATAATAATGATATCTTTACAAGTATGTTACTCATCGTGAATGCTTTTCCTTTTTTTCTATAAAATCTTTAAATTTCTCATAAGGCATTTGTGTTATTTAGCATACTAATTTCTGATATTCATGGTGCTCTTCTACATTAGCCTATCTCCCAATCTTATCATTGATTACATTTCGGAAATTTTCTCCCTGGAAGAAGCCATTTTATGAAAAATAGGGAGTGCCGAATCTTTTAAGGCAATTTTCGCCTTTCTTCGCTACGAATTAACACAATCCTCCAATTTTTGTCGAGCGATTTATTATCTTCCCGCTCAAGGAACGAAAAGCCATCGTAAATTCTTCCCTCCATCCACCTTTTCATTGCACATCGATTACTCATGATGATGATTGTGTTGATGATAAAGAGAGAGATAATCATGAACCTTTTCCGTTCTTATTGAAGAGAAATTGGCGACGGGCCTTGTAACGACCTCTGACAAAGCGTTTTGTTTCTCCAACCACCACATGTGCGAAAAGACGAACGAGAAGGAGGTGGAGAAGAAGGGAAAAAATGGAGGATTAAATATAAAATCCTCACTGACTGATTATAGTAATTTGGAAACCTCAGAGAATTTTCCACGGATTTTAACATTTTCTGCAAACATGCCATTACACGATTTTTCCCTTTTTTCCATTCCCTCCGTTTCACATGCTCTTTCTTCGTTATTCTTTTCATAAATCGCAGAGAAACCGCCCCAATTAAATGTCTACGTTTCCGCTTTTCTCTTCTTTAGTTAGAAGCTAATCTCGTACATTTTTAGACAAAAAATTACAGGGCAAACAAATCGCCCAATGACTGTGACGTTTTCATTAAGGCCAATTTATTTCATTACAAATGCGGTGGATCAATTAATACTGCCATTTATTTACAAACATTTCTAATTCTTTTAATTTTTCACTCTAGTGAGCTTTCCTAAAATGTAGAGCATTGTTATTATGTTTGGGAAATGAATTGCTAAAGTTTAAATGCAATTAAAAGAAAACTGTTTTTAGTAAATAAGAATTTTCTTTTTATACTTACGACTCAAAAAATGTTTAAAACAGTTACCAAATAAAATTTAGAGTTATGGTATAACTGCAGAAGCCAGAGGCTCTTTATTTTCCAGGCGAAACAAATGCTTCATTACCTTATAAAATTTCTTTGGTTTCCTCGTTAACTGCAACTCCAATTATAAAACTAAAACCCCAAAGAAGGATAGAACTACATGACTTCTCTTCAGAGCGTTTTTGCCTGCAGGTCTTTAACCTTCCATCTGATTTGTTGAAACCTAGCAAAGTCTACCCTACGGCCGTTTCGACAGTGTCATCATGCGAGATCTAATTTTCAATTGGGTCTTGATGCGCTCTGAGCCAAAGTGAGCTCGTATAATTGCAGTGACTTAATATGGTGTCAGCCAGAGACGTCATCGATTTTATCTTGAGATAACATATATTTCAAGAGCTAAAGCTAATGCATTTTCATGTAAGATGCGTATGTTGATTTTTTAAGTTTTGTGGAATTATTTTCTCTTTATTCGCGAGATGAACTCAACAGCAAGTCAGAACAATGCTTAGACCAAGATATTAATTATATAAATAGATGGTATTACGATCAAATATTACGTTTAACAAATATAAATCTAATAACCACCTCTTGGCCAAGTATTAAAGTAATCAACCTTTTGATAATCAATCTTCGCCGCAAATATTTTTGATAAAATGCCATTGTCATCTCTAGGCTTATTATTAACACGGGCATATGAGCTGGTGCTACCAAAAATAATGTGATCAACTTAACTATGGCTCTATTTCTCAACGATGTACCAATTGAATCCGCCCCTACTATTCGCCAAATTGGGTTTGGTTCAGTTTGGTTCAGTCAGGTTTTTTTTTAAAGACAGGCTAGTATTTTCTAATAGTCATCGTCAAACTCGTCTACTTAAATTTGAGGCGATATCTGCATAAAAATTTTCTACACAAGGCTCTGTCATTGTAGAACGCTCTCATGCCTTTATTTTTAAGACTGTCATTTCATTAACTGTAAATATTCCTATTCACATTTTATAGGATAGTCAGAAGATTCTATTTAATCATTCAATATGATCTTGACCTTGATGTTATTGAACTTGGAGTTTAATTTTTATTTTATTAATAATTTTATTGGATTTTTATCGTGCGACATTGTTTATATATTATTTATACTTTTACTTGTACTTCGCTTATTATATATTCTGAGGGAATGCTAATTTAATAAATAAATAAATAACACGGAAGAACATATTTAACCTGTAATTTGAAAGTACGTCAAAATAAAAGAGAGTAACGACCTGAAATGTAAAGGTATCATTTTAAGTAGAAATTTTAAATTTTATAGTAAAAAAAAAAATAATTATGAAACATAATGATGGAGTAATAGGTGGATAATTAAGTATTATCGTAACAGTGCAACAAAGCGCCGCATCCTATTTACCGCCGCGGCGATTATCGGAATTGTCGATGCCGCCACCGAGTTGATTTCAATGCATAAAATACTGCACTGTAAACACACTGTGATGTCAGTGGCAGACACGTTCTCTCTACTGCTTCATTGGTAGATCCATTCTGAATATTCAGAGCGGTATAATGAATGGACGCGAAAAAGTGAACACGAGTATATGGCGATTCAAAGAATGCGAGCACTTTCTCTGGAGAACTCTCTTGAAATGGATAACAACTGCGTGGGCAGAATTATCCGAGGACATTATCAGAAGTCCATTTTTGCGTTGTGGTATTGCCATTGCAGTTGACAGAAGTGAGAACGATTGTGTAACCTGTTTAAAAGGTCCAGACATGGACGAGAGAGCAAATGTTGGCGGAGCAAAAATACTCCATGGCTCAAGTCTGTGATGTTATTGACAGCGAACACGAAATTGTGATTGACGAAAGTGATTCAGATTTTGATAAAGAATTGTAAATAATTGATGATTTTAAGTTTGTTCAATAAGCAGTCTACATTATTTTAAATTTTTGTGAATTATTTTTTTTCGCCACTTCATTTTTCTACCTATTCAGATAAATAAACGCCCCACTGAATTTACTCTGAACCGAATAACCGCCGCGGCGCTTGTTTGCGCTTTTACGGTATTCATTTGTATAAGCAAGCCAAAAAATCTTTCCAGCCTTAAAATTTTCATTACAAGGAATTTATTACAGTTACAGCTGTATGGTTGGTCGCAAGAGAAAGACTAATTCATGAAGAGTTTTTTTTCTCTGTTATAGGTATCGCTAAGTTGATATAGGAGATGCTGCAATCGCCAGAACGTGAAAATGGCATCAGTTCAGGAGTAAGCGCATTGTGTTTTATGGTAGCATGAATCTAAGTCACCGATCACTATTCCTCTTTTACCTTTTCGATGTCGACAATGTTAAAAATAACCACTGGATCTATTTGAAATTTATCCTAGCAGGAGATCAGCCTACTAAGGCTTAACTTGCTTTTCCCAGCTTGTTAGTAAAGGGATAAACACAAACATCCCATGCCATAACTATCCCTGGTCTCGAGGACAACAAGACCTGCGCTTTAGCGCTCTCGACCACCGAGCCGGCGTCACCGATCCTATACAGGATAATTTTAGGAGAGAATAAGGAAAATCACCATCTGATTAAAAAAAAAAGCTTCGTTGCATAGTTTAAGGAGACGGAGAATGTCCCCCACGGCTGGGCCATCGTGATTCATCTTTACCCACGGTCACCCGGACATAATCGCGCTAAATTTTTTTCTGTCAAGGAAAGAGTGTTTGCAGCACGAGTAGCTGATCTGAGCACATTGAGAAGAAAACTGTTGATGCTTCTGCTGGTGGTATGCAAGAAATGTTGTAAAAACATGGCGCGAAGTTGTATATCGCTTTAGACGTTCTAAGGGCGACGAAGGTACACAAGTATAAGTTAGAGACAATGTAAAAAGATCTTCACGAGTTAATCTTTTTCTTGAGACAACCATACATAAGTAACTGTAATATTTTCTTTGTAAAAAAATTTGCAATGTTGACAGATTTTTGAACCACATGGTATACTAAGGGCTCATCTAACTATAAAATTTCCAGCTTAAAACTGAGAATATAAAATTTCCACAATACTAAACATGGAACGCGATGGAACGCGATGAAACTCTCTCATTAAATATGTCATTAAATATTATAGGAAAGAATAATGAATGAATCCTAACAATAAAACCCTTTATGAATGAATTTATACATGTATAATATTACAAAACTAAAAATAATATTTTAAGACAACTCTTTATTTCAATAATTTAAAATTAAATTTATGCTTTGTAAAATATTAATAAAGCTTAAATTTCATGGTGGGCTTTGTTTTAATACCCTTTACTGTGTTATTCTCATCTTTAATACTAAATTTTCCAAGTGACTACGAAAGTATGGAGTAAGGTTGACTTTTCCCATTTATTTAAGAAAATGTTTACTTCAGTTTTAAGAATTTACAAACGACGTGAGAGTGTCATGCCTCCGCGACCCATCGTTGACACTTACAAGATGATCTTTCGTGAGGAGGAAAGGGTTCGGTCTCTCCTGCATCCCGTAAAATCCCGATGTCGTTCATAAAGCGTCATCAGCGAGAGCCAAACTGCTTTGCCATCTGGCGACAAAACTAGGGAACCGAGCAACGTCACCAAGTTTGAGAGCGAAGCTCTCCAAATGCATGGAGCTTGCGGTGGCATTCACTTTAAGAGGAAGAGCGAATGAGAGGGAAATAGAGAACACTGAAGAGGGGGAGTGGAAGAGAGCGATAGAGAGAGAGAGAGAGAGAGAGAGAGAGAGAGAGAGAGAGAGAGAGAAGTTTGTGTGTGTGTGTGTGTGTATATGTATGTACGTGTGCGCGCGTCTAGGTTTAGAGGTATAGAGGGAGTGTGGAACAAGAAGGGAGCCTTTAGCCCGCTGCCGAGATTCTTGGCCTCTTTCCACATACCCCATCTCATCTAGGTTTGCAATAAAATGTGGTTGCCTTGAATCATCTTGTCAGTCTACATTCAACGAATCATCGATCAGCACATAGAGGCCGAGGAATCACTTCATGACACGCTGAACCCCTTTCGCAACTAGGTGGGGGCCCGGCCACCCCCCTCCCCCCCCCCCCCCCCCCCCCCCCCGCCAACCACCCAGCTCAACACACCCGCACCCACGCAACCTTACTCTCATTCCTTATAAACGCCGGCTGTGATTTCATTTACCTCATGGATTCAGAAATCTCATCCAACGACAGTGTCGAACATAAATCTGATCAAGAGAGACCGAGTTTAGTCGGATGATGTTCGTTCTTTGTGGCGCATGCCCAGTTGAATCCAATCGTGCTCGACTCGCTCTCTCTCTCCTCCCCCCTGAGGATCTGAATTAGGAGCCCGGGATAACCTCGCCGACGCCGGACCGAGCTAGCTTAACAACTGTGGACCGTAATGACGTAAAATTTCCGTTTCCGCTTTATTCTGTCTGTCCGGAAATAATTTTCTTCTCCCATTTCTTTTCTCTTATCTCTGCAGACAGCTTCCCCCATCGTTTTCTCCTTTCTTTTCTCCCTCGGTCCACACTTGTCACCCTCGGATTCTTTATTCCTTAATTCTTCATCTTTCAATGGATATCTCTCCTCAAACCATTTACCAATTTTTTGGCGATTTCCAAGTTTCGTCCTTCCCCTCTCTCCAACGCGTAATTTATTGATATTTAATGATCCACACAACTCATTTCATTTAATTCTATTTTTACTTGAATAAAACATCTAAAAAAGGAAAGAAATGGATTAAAAGAAAATTACGACCATAAAAGTATACTGACTCTTCATCCAAATGCATTAAATTTATAAGAAAGATCAAAACAAGAAAAATAAATTTGTATGGCGGAATGGTACATTCGCACAGGCCTACCACGAGATAATGATACGGAATCAAAAATAAATTACGGGGCTGTGTTGGGTCACGGCCGCTAGTTAAATCGTAGAATACGTCTTGAGGCCACATGGTGAATAAGAAAGAACTTTGTGCAACACAATTTAACACGCAATACACACGCATTGACTTTGTCTCCATAGGACAGCTGCCCCCAAAAGTTTACTTGTGCACTAAGAATTTTGAATTTTTGAAATTTTGACTTCGGATTCTTAAAGACCATTAAAAAGTAGAAAAGGAATGTCTATGAGACCCACTCTCTATCTCTTTGTCTTCATCGATAAGATTGGGTTCAAATCTTTAAAAGTTCAACACTTTCAGGGCCTCTATCTCCTAAACGGTTGGATCAATTGAAAAAACACTGAGAATAAAACATTTCTCAAATATTGTGTACAATCTGAATATACCATTAATAATAGGGGTTCCTATTTAAGATTTCAAAGTTACCTCCTTCCCCCAGCCCCACTCACATGGGGGGTAATTTTTTAATTAATGAATTTCCCCCGCGAAATTATTCACTTTTGATTTTGGACATTTTTTCGTACAATGCTTAGTTTCCGAGATATTTAATTGTCTCAAGATAAATGCCTCACCCTGTATATCGCTCCGTACATAAATCGCATTTGATGAAGATGCTGCTAATGTTGACGGTTATGGCTCATTATAGACCTCCATGGGTTGGATTTTATCACTCGGTGTTGAAACGTTTATATCATCAGATATGTTATTTGCGTCGAACTGAGCAGTGGAAGTTATTGGCGCATTCGTATCGGGCTATAGTTCACTTTGGCGGCACGACGGGTCAAATTTCAGTCGTTCATGCTGAGCCCGTAGACGTTCAACATCGGACATCTGGATCTAGATGGATTCCCCATCTCTTGTTCTGTTTACCTGTGACGTTTTCTATAATTTTTCTGGCGTTTATTATGCATAAACTTGGAAATTCTGTAATTTTTGCAAAATTTCCACAATTCGAAGGCCGATATCTTAGAAACTATTAATTACTGTGGTTTAAATTTTAGGCTGTTTTATAAAGCGCAAAAAGATAAAACAACTGACACCTAAAATGTCGTGCTATCACAAAGGAAGCCGGATCTAGACTAAATTAATCTCCGCCAGAGAGCAGATTTTCTGACTCGATTGCATCAGCCGTTGACGTCAGCATGAAGTCGGTCAAAGTCTAAAGCATTCTTTGTTTTATATACTATTAAATGCAATATCATTCATTTTTCTATCATTAATAGCAAGAGCTCGTAAGGAGCTCTCCTTATGAGCTCTTGTAAATAGTTTTGACGTTATTAAGGTTTTCGTGATCAACACTTTTCATGACATTCACCATTTAAGCGTGGCATCCCAGTATCGAAACGTAAGACGTATTCTACGTCAAAAAGAAAATTGTATATTTCAATAAGAGGAAGCTCTTCATGCCGTTTATATTGTGTTTGGAGCTTTGAAATGAATGTTTCTGCCAGTTCTTCATTTTTTCAAAAAAAATAATTAATTTCAAACAAAAAAAAAATGTTAAATGTATAGTTAAAGAAACCCTGTCTGAATTTCTAAGAAATAATAAAAAATAAAAAAATAAAAAAAATCAACGGGGGGAGGTCTTCGGGGAGGGGATAGTAAATAACCCCAAAACGTCTCATCTTAGCCAAACAAGTCATTTACAAAAATAATTCGCCTTAATGAGAGGAGTAGGTACATGTCGAGTTTATTGAGTTTGGATCGCTGGTTTGAACGCTACAGCGATTTTTTAATTTTTAGAAAATAATAAAATATCTCGAAAAAGGCTTACCCAATTAACATAAAATATACGCTAAGGCACAATTTAAGGAACTCTCTAAGTATGTATAATTTTTATTTGGTTCAACTATTTGCCGTTTCACAGGAGTTAGTTGCACAAAATTGGTCACATACGTACATACATACATACGTACAGACGGAAAATTTTTTATTCAAAATTTTAACATATCTTTACGAATCATGAGTTTTTAAGTCGATTTCAGCAAAAAAAAAAAATTTGTATTTCTGAAATGAAAACAAAGGCCTTCACTCTTAGAGAGTGGTAGGCCAAAAATTTAGTGAAAAACCAAAAAAAAAGAAAAAAATCTGTTTACATTGGATGATGGATTGGCTTCAACCTCACAAATTATTCTGACTTCTTCGTTCCTTGCTACTCGAAACTCCGTCTGTTGGTTAGGTTTGCAAACTGGTCGATCTAGAAGGGGGGGGGGGAGAAAAGTAAGAAAAACCATTGTCATAAAGTAATTAAAATTTATACCAATTAAAATTATGTTCATTAAAATTAATGACTATTGATGCAACTGTGGAAAACACTATCTTTTATTAAATTAAATACACTTCTATGTTCTGCACGCTTTATAATTTCTTATGTTGAAGAGAAAAATCAATATAAATAACTTTAAACTTTTATTTTATACTGTTATTATTCGTTAACTACACGACCGATGAATTAGAAACATCGGTTCAATATGCTGTAGGACCTCCGTTAAGCCTGAATGACAGCACGTATCCGATTAGGCATCGATTCTTCGAGTTGCTGCAGTGCATTCACCATCTAGTGATGCTCATGAATTTATCAAAGTCATTCAGCTGCTGTAAAGTTCATGGAATAGGATGCTGTTGACTGATACGCCTCTCCAAAAATGATTCTATTGGGTTAAGATCCGGGCTGTGTGAAGGCCAGGGTACATAGTGGAAGTCACTGTCATGCTGATAGAACTGTTTCTATGAAGGATCCATCACAAGCTGTGGGAAAAAAATGCAACATCGCAGATGGACTAATGGACTTGATCCGCAACAACGTTCAGGTACTCTCATTGGCTGTCAATCGACCTGCAAGGAATGTCAGGGGGCTCGAACCGAACCAACAAAACAAACCCATACCATGACATTCCCACCAGAAGCTGAAATTGTTGAGATAAAGTAGGATGGCTCCATTGCTTCATGGGCCTGCCGCTATAGTCTTTGTCGGCCATGGGTACAGAATAAGGTGTGGCGTGATATATCCGATCACATTACCCTTTTCCAGCCATCTGTTGTCCAGCCACGCCACGTTTTTACAATATTGAAGGCGAACCTTTCGGTTCTTCGCTGAAACGAGAGGCTTCCGCACAGATACTCGGCTTGCCATCCGTAATCTTTTTAATTCCCTACTCATTGATCTAGTGCAGTGTTCCCAACCTAGGAGTCTCGAAAAAACCTTTTCTGGGGGGGGGGGCGCGCGCTCAGCTTATTTGTATTTGCATTTATTTTTATAGGATATTTCAATTGTTTTATTTCGCCATGCACTATCCTGTTAAAATATCTTTCTTTTATTCAAATTCGATGTGGGGGACCCCGAGAAAGGGGTCGCGATTCAAAATAGGTTGGGAACCACTGATCTAGTAGATATGGGTTGGGACGAATCTTCATTGTAGTCTTCCGTCAACTACAGCACAGTCGACTTTCGTTGTCGCTGCACTATCATTCTGAGACGCCCTCGATCACAACTCGGATTATTTTCGATCCACACTGTAGACATTGCGATAAACGTTGCGGGTTCTGCTTCCACGAATCACCACACTTTAAAGATCTCGCCCTTCGAGATACCGTCTAGCTATCGTGGCATCTGCTAGCCGTGCTCCCACAATAAAGCTTTTTTCGAACTCAGCAGGTTTTTAGTTTTTCCCATTCTACACAACAACTACCGACACTATCAGCTGATATGAGTAGAGATTCAGTGTGCAACTCAAGTGACCCAGGTAATTTTGCATCCTCTATACTCACGGCACGTTGCATTTGCATTTACATATTTTATGACATGTTTCTTATTCATTGACAGGTAGTGTAAGAAGAGAATGCACGCCAACAGTATCAGCCACGAAATTGGATTGAACAGATCTAGAATTTCACGCTGATTAATTTTACTTTATATTAGACTCCCCACTTCTTATTGCTGCCAGCATATTTACGAGGGTCATTTCACGATAACGACACACTGCGAGGGTGGCGTCATCTTTCTCATTATTGCATCAGTTGTGAGTCAGACTTCAATCTGAAAAGCTTTGTGTATGTTTACTGGATAGCCAGCCTCTATTCTGAACAATTGTGCCATAAAACGAAACAAGAAAATGACTCTGGCAGATTTCACGTGGCGACCAGGGGTTCTACATCAAAATCCTAATCAAAATTGAAACTTTACGAGGAAAGAACACAACCTAATTTCGCAAAGCTTTGCTTGATATATCCACCAGATTTTGGTTTCTTTCCCAAACAGAAGCAATCACTCTGTGAGAAACTTTTGGTAAAATTGAAGTGTGAAATCAAACAGCTCAACAATGAAGATGTCCAGTCCAGAATAATTTTTTTTATTTAATCTATAGTGTGCACAGCTTTTAGGTATACATATATTATATTAAAATAACTGCTGCCATAACTGGTCAAACAATTTATCTAACATTAAAATTTCAGAACTTCCGGTCGATTCAGAGCATGTTTATCATATTTTTTCTGGGCAATCACATATGTCAATTATATAAATAAAAAATAAAACATTTTCAGACTGAGTTTATATAACGTCATTTTAAATTTCGTTGGAAAGCATGGCTTAGAACAATTAAAAAGCGTAAAATCGATAACGGTTCGCTTCCAAAGAATAGCTATGTTTTTCTTAACGTCAGAAGTATTTTGAATCTAAACACCGTCTTTGCATAGTTTAACCTTTAAAGAATATTAAGAGCTTGGAACCAACTTGCTCAACTTATCCCCCACGGGCCACATCCGGGAATATGTCAGAAAGCAGCGACTAGTTGAAATTCTTTTGGCATACTGCCACAAAAGGAGGATGGGCAACGGACTAGGAATTCTACCAGAGAATAATATGAGTCTGAATTGTATTTGAATACTTATATAAAACAAGATTATATAAATTTGCATATTTATCTAAGTAAAAACCCATTTTAACATTAGGTTCCAATGAAATAACGTATTGCAATTACACCGACACTGAATGTGAAAATACACCCTCGTTGTGGTAAGTTTAATCTCATGGATTATTATGCGCTAATATTATTTCTTAAATAATGATTTGAGGAATTTTCCAAAAATGTTTAATATCTATAGTTATAGTTGAACTGAAGAGATCCTATTCAAATGTCTTTCTCGATGAAAATAATTAGTTTTGTAAGAAATTTTTATTGCACTATGTACAGAGAGCCTTAAGGTATACAAAACACAGGTAACTTTAAAAACAGGTTTTGGAAATGAGCCCTTCAGTTGATAATTCGCAAAACATACCCAAGTTTCCAGTCAATTACAATTTCAAAAATTAATATTTATACGCATTGAAGTTTGCATGTTTTTGCTAAAACATTGTATCACACAATAAATCTTAATTAAAAATTTATTCAGTGAGTGTGCTTTTATCACAAAAAACAATTGCTTAGATGCACTGACTTCTTGGAGTTGGTCAGCAAAAAATAAATTCAACGAGGTGTCTGGAATAGCAGAGATTAACCTACGTGCCTCATCTCCTTTTTGTGTAATCCTTCCAAGCATTGTCTTCTTTTTTTTCCCTTACAGTTAAATCCTTCATCAAACAAACGATTTGATGAAATTAACGACAAAATAGAATGCGGTTCAAGTTTTTTTTTTTTTTATAACTGAGGAAAGACGGTCACAAATTGTAATAGAATTCAGTTATCTTCATATTAATTTAAAATTAAGTTACATTTATTTACAAATAAATGCAGAATAAATCAAAAACAAACAATTCAAATCAAAATCGATTTGGTCAACAATGAAGAGGATATTTTTCCATTTGGAGGAACGCCTTTCTTTCTTAAATAAATACATAAATGTATTTGCATAGAATTAAACATTGTTTACGGAAAAAAAAGTACGAAGCAACATAGCTGCTGAAAATGCATAAAGCGCAAGCAAACAATTTAGATTAATTGTTTATTTATATTAATTTGTTTTATTTATTTGTCAATCGCTTTTATTTAATTTAATTCAATCAGTTATGTTACCCATTGAAATGTAATGGGGGGGCCCCCCCCCCCGGCTCATCGGTTGTTCCATGGTTGTGTCGGCCAATCAGAATCATATGGAACACTTATTGCTTTATGCCCAACGTTTCCCAAATGTAACGTTCATTGTATTGCTATTTAAGGGCTGCTATATTATCCCTTGTACCTTGAAGAAAGCGGGATTAGGTGCCGAAACTAGTCGGATGATTTTCGACAAAATGTTGTACTGTAAGGCCTCTCTTTATTTCGTTTTTAAGTATAATACAGGAAACAACAATCTCATAAATTTATATTAAACTTTTCCTTTAAGAATATTTGAAACACCTTAAGAAAAGATTAAAAACTAAAGGAGACTGTTATTTATGCAATGGTGACTCTTAAAAGAGTAAACGAACTGAATTTTGTATCAAAGGAAAGAAGTGTAGAATGTAACATGAGAGGCGCTTAATAAATAACGCAACAGATTTGTTTTCTAGGCCAATTTTGGTTGCAAAAATGAAATATTTAATGCATCGCGTCTATCAACCTTCCCGCCCTAAATTATGTAGTTTCATCGTTCCGATAGTTAGCAACAAAACCGCTAGCTTTCAAGAGTATGTTACTGAATGTGCGTTGCTAAATGAACCACCTTCGTACAAATTAATAGCAATGCCCTGCTAGTAACCTGTAGTCCTCCGATAAAGCTTGAACGCACCATGGCATAGAAGTATCAGAAACTTGCCTGCAAATCGACTCCACGGTAAGAAAGCACAATAGTTAACTCCGACGGTGGTGAAGACATGTTGCAAACAGTTCTCTCTAGATTTTTCCATAAATGTTCAATAGAGTTGAGATCTGGTGATTGTGCAGGCCGCTATAACAACGGACCGTTATTTTATGAAGCATTCTGTGAATGATTAGGTTATTTTTATGGCGTAGTTCACTGTCTTATTGATACATAGTATCATCAGGGTGATTCATTACCAGTTTCAAATCATCAACGTTCTAAATGAAAGTGTTGTTCTTGGCTAACAGAGAGTATGCGTTTATCTTTTTCGCAGAGATTAGTGAGGCTCGAGATAGTTGTAAATCATAGCTGAATGAGCGAGGTCTCGTCGCACTATGTATTCTATAAAGTTCCTCTTTGCGTTATTATTGAAAGCTGCTGGAATTTGCTCCGCTATAGACCATCAGTTGGCTACTACAATTCTGGAACGCCTTCTATGACCCCTGTTATTAACCACTGTGATTTTTAAAGCTCTTCCATCATCCCTTTTTCACCTACTGTGTGCTTTTAAGCTCCATATTACCTGTTCATGGTACGCTTTAAACACTACAGTACGTGAATACCATAGAAGTGTCTGTTAAGGAAATGCTTAATCCTCCCCTTCGAGCATCCACACACATTCACTGTTGGAATTCCCTTAAATCCTCAAATCCTCTTTAGTTTCTGCTGTATTATTACTGCACAAACTAAAGAGCGTTATTCCATTTCATATCTTTCCTCAGTGAAACTTAAATATGCGTAAAACCAGCATCTTTGACTTCAAGCACAGTTTGATGATCCTGTTTCTCCGGTGTTCCATCGGTGTTTGAGTTGTTCAAACAGGGCAGACCGCTCTTCGAAAAAGAACCGCATAAGGCTAGAAGCAGCTATGAATGACGGACCAGATGAATTCATATAGAGCAGTAGAAGAATTTTGGTACGTAACCTGCCTTCTTAACATTTAAACATAATAAACACAACATCCAGATCTGCCTGATGATAGATAGCATCACACAATGCAAGGTTCTAAACTGCTAAAGTAGCCATGCATTCATTGACAGAACTAGGATAGAACGTTGTAACAGATCTTCCTCACAGAGCTGATACCAGTGTTGCCAATTTGGCGGGTTTTTTTAAAACGCTTGTCCTCGTTTTCATTGTTTTGTGCATTGTTTAATTTTTATTAATAAAGTCCAACAAAGGACAAGCGCATGAAAAAAAAATGCCAAGTTGGCAACGCTGCTACTTCATGTCTCCGTGAAACTACCAGCTGTTTAGATCATTGAAGGAGGTTTTGGGAGGGATCATT
This sequence comes from Rhysida immarginata, assembly GCA_023313115.1. Taxonomy (NCBI): domain Eukaryota; kingdom Metazoa; phylum Arthropoda; class Chilopoda; order Scolopendromorpha; family Scolopendridae; genus Rhysida; species Rhysida immarginata. The sequence goes on along the minus strand of JAHWFO010064584.1, from coordinate 2,246,951 downwards.
GGGATTAATTAATGAAATTCGATTCGATGGAAGCGATGATAACGGACATGATTCTGATATCAGATGAAAGACTTCTACGAAACTGAGATTCTTGAAGCGTTATCAAGCGTGCACATTTTATTCAAATTTTCACCACGCCGTTCCAAAAGCAAGGCTTGATTTTAGTCATAAAAAGATGGCCTCAAGAACAATCAAATCAGCCGACTCTCTAAAGACAAACGATGCGTTATTTCACTCATCAAGCGCGAGTCATTCCGGCCAGCTCATCTATTCGAAACAAACGTTTCACACTCTTCAAATCCTTCATAACATATCTTCGCTCCGATCAAGTGACTGAAAGTACCTTCAATATTTTTAAAGTGCATATTTTCTCCTTCTACCTTTTCTTTTTAATCAGCAGATTCTAGATTTTTCTACCTATCGAACAGTTGAAAACTCCCCAAAGGTGACGGTCATCCCCGTAAGCTTAGTGGAATTCAAATTCGCTAATATCACAGTTTCGGAGCTGGGATATTTGAATATTTTGAAGAGATAAACGGTAAATTCGAAGTGATTTTAACTCATCGGTGTTGTTATGAGCATTCTTCACCAGAAGGAAAGGGGTAGGCATAAAATTTCCTTAATATTCATTAAAGAAGAATATTCATTCGTTATCGGCCAATTTAAAGCTTATTGCACTTAATAGTAAAAATTGCGTATAGATTAAATGTCAACCAAAGATTGCGTATTGAGGAGCTAGCAAATCTATTTTTGCCTAGCTTTTGCTTTATTTTCTCTACTGATTAAAGGTTCTAGCGGAATAACCATGTTAAAATTGCTCCCAAGCCAAATAACTTTAAAGCTTTAGCACAATGATTCTGACAAAAAAAAAGAATATTTTTGGATATTTTAGAACCCCCTCTCACCCTCCCCTTGTCCGAAAAATATGAAAAAATATCGTGTTTTTTTTATATATTTTATTTTTCAGTCACAATATTTTTTTCTTCATTTGAGATTTTTTCGGACGCTTTAGTGCGAAATTTAAGTAAACAGGTGGTGGCCTTACAGTATAACAGAGGGACATCAGGAGTTCCAACTAGTTTCGCCATTTATTCCCGGCTTTGTCAAGGATTTTCAAACTAATTTTTCAAAGTAGTTTCTAAAATATCTGTAATAGAAAACATTTCTATTATAGCGAATTTAATGTAGTACTGTATATGATTTGAAAGTTCGGAAAAACTCTCAAAAATCTTATCAGGAACATTTTCTGTTGCATATAAAATATTTTTTTCCATTTTTCAGTATTTCTATAGTTTTTAATAATCAGAGATGTTGCTTTTAATGGAATATCGTCCTCGTTGTTGGCATTGTCTTCATTCTTTTCATCGCCACCATCTTTGACAAGATCGCAAACTTCATCATCGTTTAACAAAGGAGAAGTTAAACCATCAGTATCCAGGTGGTTCAAAAATTGCTTCATGAAGATCCGGAAAAACGCACTGATTTGGTTGTCAGTTTCTGGCTAGAATAGCCGTCGATATAGCCTTTTCATCTGGCCATGGAACATTTTGTGGTCAGATGAAGCGCATTTCACACTAGACGGAGCAGTGAATGCTCAAAACTGTCGCATCTGGGGTACTGAAAAGCCGATGGTTGTGCATGAAAAGCTTGTGCACTCTGATTAAGTGACTGTATGGTGCGGATTCACTTCACATTTCATTCTTGGCCCCTTTTTCTTTGAAGAGAACACTCCTCAAGGCACAAAAAGATGTTCAATCAATGGTACTCGTCACAGCGAACTTCTGCAGCAGAAAGTCATTCCTGCTTTACTAGAAAGACAATGTTTAGACACTACTATCTTTATGCAAGATGGTGCAACACCCCACATTGCACGACAAGTGAAGGAACTGCTTCATGCTCATTTTGGAGATGATCGGGTGATTTCGAGAACTTTTCCAACTGCATGGCCTCCTCGTTCACCGGACTTAAACCCTTGTGACTTCTGGTTGTGGGGATATTTGGAAGATAATGTCTATGGAGGAAGAATACAGACTGTCCCTGAATTGAAAACAAGCATAACACGCCATATCACTGCGATTCCTCAGGAAACCCTCCGCTCTACTGTGGAACATGCAATAATGCGCTGTGAACATGTCATTGACACAAATGGAATGCACATTGAACAAATACTCTGATTTTATAATTTCTCTGCTTCTAACTTGTTTTTGTTATTATTCGTGCGCCATATTTTGACGTAGTGGTCAAAATGTGAACTAATTTTTTTTATTGCAAAATTCTCTTCCCCATGGTCTGTATAACATATATCTCAAGTTTCGTCAGAACTGATTACCAGAACGGCCGCTAGAAGGGTCTAAATGGTGTCACTTTAATTATAACCACCCTGTATTTTTTATAGCTCCATTCTTCCGCTACTTAATGATATAATTTATGAGCAGTTGAGCAATCGACAAAGGGATTTCACGTGCGCGTGCCGATTTTCAATAATGCCTAAAAGATGAACAGAAAGTAACAATTTATTCATTCTTGACAAATCGATTGTTATATGCCATTATCTTGGTATTCTTACAGTCACTGTTTTAGCACGTGAATTCGACTTGAAGGGGTCCACAAAAAATTCTGAAAAGTTGATACTTCCGACCTAAGACTTTGATGGTCACATTTCTGAAAACAGAATTTGAAAACGTTAATCCGTTTTCAAGTTATCGTGCGGACAGAATGCGGCCGGATAAACGTACAGACCAAGGGCGCATTCTTATAAGTAGCTTTTTTGCTAAAGCTCCTAATAATGGAAGAAATTTGATAAGGAATCTTCGAATTCTTCAATCTTGTCGAATTAATTATCGACAAGGAAGATGTTATTATGACAGTTGGCATTGGAAACATCAGATTTTATTGTCATGGCTAAAATCGTGGGATTTTTTCCTCCATGACAGGAATATAAGATGTTGATTACTAGGTAATTAAAAGGTTTATTTATTATGATTTTTTGAATTAAGTTTCCATACCAAGTTAGGAGATCTGTTTCGAGTCACCATAAATCTTTGTTAATCTGTGTATATAAGGAGTTTCTATTCAAGTGATCAATTTTGTGCATTTTTACTTTTAATTCTTTCTTTTGTGATCTTTTGAATTAGGCATTTAGCTGCTCTCAGAAATAAATTTCAAAAAACTGAAAATTTGAACCGTTACCACAGTCGAAAGAAGGTCAATTGTATTAGTAAAATTAATTTCGGAATTGATTCAAATTTATAGCTTTATAACTTGAATACCTAATCCACTTATTATACGATATCGTAATTATAAATAGCTCCTAAAACTATTTTGCTTCTCATTTTGGGGACTCATAGGCATGGTTACGATGATAAAAAATCTGTTTTTCGTCAGCTGATCACTACATTGTATCAACCTATAACGTTGAATACATTTGCAAAGATACGTACGTGTCTTGCCTTCATTAATTTATAAGCAATGGTTTTCAGATAGTGGAAGACCAACAAGTTTGGTTGAAACTTAGAAAGAAGTAATGGCAAAGAAAGAAACTTGAAGTAATGCTTACCCAAAGCTTAAGTATTTAATTTCAGAAAATTAAATCAAATGGATAATTAAATATGAAAACACGACAGTAAAGATTAATGAAAGGTGGTCATAAGGTAATCATAACGTGGAAAAAACTAATAGCTTAAAAATAAAAGCTAGGCAGGAAGACGGGAAAAACTGTGGGAGAAAGGGGCAAAAAAACCCTCACCGTTCAGTTGATGCCAGCGTTGGCATGGCAACTCCTATTCGAATTAGCGCGCTCCTTTAACCGGCTGAAGGTTTGGCGGCAAATTTCTTCAATTAAGGAAAGCCAGGTCGACAATCAGAAACGAAGGCGAACCATTCTGTCTGCTCAGCACAGAGTGCGATGCGCCAGAGTTTCATTAGGGTGACTCCCCACCCACGCACACACCTCTCTTTAATGGAACGGAGACAAAGGGAGCAGCGGATGAGACGAACGAGAAAGACCGAGGGACTTAGGGACGTCAAAAACATGTTCGAAAACGATTTGTTTTATTGGGTTCTTATTCAGATAACAGAAATCAAAGTAGCGAAATCCCCTCCCCACAACCCCCTCTTCTCCCCATTTCGGTGTCTCAAAAGAGCGGAACAAAATTAAACAGGATTACAAGGAAACTTGTTTGTATTCCGTCAGAAATTAGGTGTGAAGTTATTCCTAAAGTCAACATCGCAATCGAGTGAAAACTTTCTAAGAAAAGGATCCTTCAGTAAGAGCTTCTAGGAATATATTTTGCAAATTAAACAAAAGTAATTAATTGTTTATGGCAATACTTCTTAGGAGTTATGTTGAAACAAAGCCAATTAGACCTGAGAGAATGGAAAAAGTGAAGAAGAGATGTTTCTGCTGCAGGATAACACATAAAATGCGCTAAATTAAATTAGAGTCGAATTTGGTTGCATATTCTTAAATAAAAGAAATTGAATGCAACTCTATGCACGTGAAATGTGTCTGCAGAATAAATAATCGAGATTACATCAAAATTAATTGGCTCCTTATTCAGATGAGTATATTATGAAGATTCAGATCCTCTGAAAAAGGCGGTCGTTGCAAAGCGGTCTGGAAGGGCTTCAGTGGAAGTTGCAGCAGATTTCCAAGCATGCCTAGTCGAACTTGACAATTAGGGACCTGAATAGTCATATAGATCTTACAATACACATTACACATCGGAATTTCACACCTCATGAACAACATGTTCGATGTGTGCTCCATTCCTGTGTACAACACGATGAAGCCTGAGAGTGAAGTTTTTCAGCACTGCGCCTCGCATCTCATTGTCAACCAGTGCACAAGATTCGGTTATTGCCTGACGGACCTCTTCCATGGTGCGGGGGCGTGTGCTGAACACCTTCTCTTTAATGAACCCCCACAGAAAGAAGTCACAGGGTTCAGGTCAGGACTGGTAGGTGGCCAGCTGAATCCGTCGTTGAAGAGGTTTGGGAAACGGTTGGAGATGATCTTGTTGAATTGATGGGTCAATTCCAATAGAGTCGGAGTTATGGGGATAGAGGTCACGTGGTCTTTCTTTTCAAGTAGAAACAAATGGCATGTGATAGGGTAAAATATGGAAGCCCCAAGTCGTATAATTCATAAATTTCTCAACAGAAAGGGTGCCAATCATTTTTAACCAGTTAAGCACTTTTGGAAACCACGCCGTTCAAAACCATTTCTCGATCGACAAAGCCGTTGCTTGTCCACACTGGAAAAAGTGATTTGGTAAGTGTATTTTCGCTTCAATTATAAGTTTTCCGCCCACTTAAATTTGTAAAGAAAGTAAGCGCTATTAATGAAATTCGTTTAAGGTATGTCTAAAGGGCTTCGAGAGTTTTCGAATGAGAGCAGATATAATATGGAAAACTTAATCTTTAATTTGTTCCGATTGATAATGTTAGTTGTTGTCACATGGGATGAGATGCCTTTTTGAGTTGAGATGAAAAATGCATCATGCTAATTTGTCATTTCTTTAACAGGTCATGCCTCGTGTTTACAATAGAAAGGCAGCCGGAAGTAACAGAGGAAGGTGGACTTTTGACAACTTGAGAAATGCGTCTGAAGCTGTGATTTCCAAAAAAAAAAAAAAAAAATGGGGGTAAACGAATTTACCCGTTCAAGCCATTACGAATCCCAAACAAATCATTTGCTATTTCGGATACAGCCGCTGATGTTACAGAGGGAAACAATAATCAACCAACTCCTCCTCTCCCAACCAAGTTCCTTCCACAGCCGATCACCGACAGAGTCCTTAGCATTGTGTCACTGATACTGAAGTTGCCTGCTCCAAAATCAACTTGTCGCAAACGTAAGGCGACACTTTATCAAGTGAAGACAAGTTGACCAAATCTTAAAAAGAAAATCTAATGATAAAGATTCAGATTGCTGTATGCAATGTAAAGAAAATTATTACTAAACCAAAATAGAAGTGACTGGATAGAGTACGTATATCATTTACCATAAATGGCTTCATAAAACTTCTACTCTATTTGAGAACAGATGAAACGCATGTGGAAGCAACGTTAGGAGGCTAAAAAGTTAAGTAACGTTCTTGGCAATGTTAACGTTATCTGAAACCAAGGCATCACGTAAATATCTCAGACAAGTTTTTTTATGCTCGACATTCACATTATATTGTATACACACCTAACGTTAGTAACAGCGTGAGGCAAGCTTTAATTTTCATAATTCAAAGTTAATTATCACAAATATAGGTCGTATAGAAGAACTCAGGGATTTTATACGTAGCGTTGCCATTGGATGCCATTCGTGAGAATTGGCCTATTAAACATATCAAAGTCCACGGTTGGTATATCGTTGTAATATGGAAGCGTGAAGGAGCAATAACTGTGAAACAACGCAGTGGTAGACCTCATAAACTCACTGACAGGGATGAGCGAGACGATTGTTCGGGAAAAATCGATTTCCTTATTATGCCAGAATCAATATGTAATTTGACAAGTATCAAAGCTATTAGATGAGAGATGGGCTACCTTAGGAAAGCTATTGCCCATAAGCCTAAGGTTTAAGTGATGCAAAACGCATTGCAACTGAACTATAGAGCAATGGAAACATGTTCGGAGCGATGAATCTCGCTATACTCTTTGGTAAGGAGAATCCCTAGCAAAAGCTACATGCCTTATTTTATCCAATTCAGTGGTGTTAGCATTATGGTATGGACGGTTTCACTTGATGTGGGTCCCTTACTTCATGTGAAGAAAACTATGCATTTCGAGGTTTACTTGTATGTTCTAGACAATTCTGCGCAGATTACAATGTGAGTTGGCATGATCCATTTGTTTATCAACATGCAATGCCCCCATTCACAAATTAGAGTTTTTAACTGGATAATTTGACAAAATGGAGATGAAGGAACTTAATTGGTCTTCACAGAGAACCGACTTTTTGGTTTGGTTTGGTTTGTTTGGCATTAACGTCCTTTTCAACTGCTATGGTCATTTCAGGACGGCGTTACAGGGGCCGCAAATTTTGCCTCGCAAGGGTTCTTTAACGTGCAGCCGGCAAACGACTACACGGGACCAACGGCTTTACTTCCCTTCCGAAGGAAGTGCGTGATCTCAGGATTTACCCCTGAAAAATCCTCGTCGTCCTCGGCCGGGATCGAACCCGCGTACTCGGGCATCAGAGGCGATCACGCAACCTGCTGAGCCACCGAGGCCGATGAGAACCGACTTCAAACCGTTGGAACGTTAACTTCCTGCCGCCCACAAAGATCTGAGTTGGCAACTGCTCTAAATGAGGTGTGGCACAAAATGACAGCCGTAACCTTTGTGAAGTTATAGAAGGTCTTCCTAGATGAGTTGAGGCTGTGATAGTTGCAAATGATGACCCGACGCCTTATTAGTCCTATAAATTTTAAGTGTATATAGTTTGTCATATCCAATACTTTTGGCAAGGCAGTATACTTAATTACCAATAAAACACCTAAGGCTTATCTTTGTTGAAATAATTTAATTACAGGACAAAGTATCTCTAAAGGTTTTCAATATTTCAATAATAATCCAAATTAAAAAATGATTCAATTTACTTAGCAAGATCTCATATTTTTAAAGCATTTCAAAAATACAGTTAACTACCTAATAATGTTGTACGCATAAAATAGACGCTGAGATATTGTCAAATATATTAATTATGAGAATAAATTCAAACCAACTTATTTTACATTTATTCTATTTCATTTTAATCTAAAAACTGTTGCATCATTTAAGTCGTATTTAGTAAACAAAGTAAAAAATGCAATCGAAAAGGACTAATTGATGAAAGGTTAACATACGTCTGACGTGCAGCATGAAGGGGTTGCTCTCTCCTACTCCCTCGCTGTTGAGTCCGAGACACGTGTAGGTGCCTACGTTCTCTTTGCGAACTTTCTGAATGACTAGCGATTGATTGCTGACGATGATGCCGGCCAAAATGTTGTTGACTAAAGGCTTCCCCTGCAAAATAAAAATAATCAATTTAATAGTACAATGAAGTATGTGGGGGACGGAAAAAAATTGTTCTGTTGCTATAGGTACTGCGTGACAGGCAATCAGCGGTCAATTGCTGCAAATGCAATCACAGCTTATTTTCTCTTCAAATATCGATTCGTCGACACATTTGCCATTTATCAAATCGAGGGCGCGGCAATTTAGCTCATTATTCGACTGGGTTTTTCCTATCATTGAAAAGTTTTAGTCTTCATTTCACATTTTAAAGGAGATTTTCGATAGTTACTTCACAACGGTTAGGCTGATTTCCAAGTGAAGAGTATCTTTGAAAAGGCTTTAAATTGAGCAATGTTCAGTTTATTTTAAACCGCTCTGTACTTTATAGTTGCATAATCCAATTCTTTAGCGAAATCATTTATTTCTGATTATTACTCACGCAATTGTTTGTTTGCCTATGCGCTAAGATAAAATTCGAGTCGCAATTTTAGCAATTTGTTTTCATAAGGTTGAATAATTTGCATAACAAACAAGACAATAAATTTATTTACGTTTCATCTGATATCACTTCTCTGAAATTAAAAAAGAAAATTTCCTCATTTCCATGGTAAGTGTTTGTTTCATAAATTCTAATTTTATCTCGGATGCAGTTGAAGACAAAGACGTGGAATAACGATGAAGGTGAATAGGGATGAAATTGAAGAAAAGGGAACGGGGAAAGGGAATGGAACGAAAGGGAATTTTTTTAAAAGAGCCGATGCTTACAAATTATTTCGCTTCCATCGATAAAAAAAGAAATATAAATATAGATAAAAGAGTTGAAATGTTAAACGCCCATCGTTCGACCGTCTCTCTCCATTCTACCCCCCCACCCCCTGTTTAATGCTGAAAGGATAACGTCACACGAACAAAAAAACATCATCGAACAAGAGATCGCCTGGAGCCACAGCTGCAATCTCGTCGTCGACGTGAAAATACGCGTGAATAAAACATGAGTCACGAGATAATAGATATTTTCTAAAGCATTCTTGCGGATTTACGAGGATAGGACGACGACGGAAGAGTTAAAAAAAAAAGAAAACATTTCCCTTTGATTTTCAATGTTTGTCAGTTTTCTGCCTTTTGAACGAACGAGATCATTAGACATCGTGAATAAAATTGTTGAGGGGCGCTCGCCTTGTTTTCTTTAATATCAGCTAATTGCTTTTTAAACTCTTACTCTCGCTGCCATTTAATTAGCGTTTCTGACTCGTCTACGGTCGCTTCTGTTGACGGGCGTTGTTATTGTAATCTGCCTTTGGATTGAAAAATACACTTCTGAGTTTTTTTTTAATTCAAGGACCATAATCCAATGAATTCTGAATTCTCGTTTGCTAATAAAGTGAACAGTATCCCAATAGAACTAAAGCCTTTTTCCAGATTATGAAAATGAAGTGGATTCTGCACTAAGCCGTAGAACAGCTGAATTCAATAATTTCGAAAGGGAGAAGAGTTCTTTAAGCCTTAAATAATCGTAAATTGATGATCCGCAACCGCTCCCGGAAAAGCATGCTTAGGGTAAAGTTCCATTGTGAGATCCGTGAAAAGATCTCCAAGATTAAACGAGAAAGGAGTCGTTATCTGTATATTATAGGAAATCATGACCATAATCCTCGTTTATTCATTCGAAACGTGAGGAAAAGTTTAATTTGAAACTATCGTTGCAAATGTTTATTTTTAATTTGTAGCATAAAATTTTTTATCAAAACAATTTATAGAGGATGAGCCAAAAGTTTTGTAATAGTTGCATATACAGACATGACATTTTTCAAGCCGCGCATGATATTCATTCGACTTTATATAGTCAACGACAAAAATATGGCTCGTTGAGGTACTAGCAGAGAACAGTGGGTGCTAGAGACCTGTACGAAGAGGAAAAATCAAGAACAATAATGAACGGTACACACCAACCCTTCAGCATTACAATGTGTAAAGCTAAAGTAGGCAGTGAATTTATGCAAATTGGATTGTAATGATTTCATCAGACACCCCTCTAAACACCAGTGAGAAAAATATAGCTCGGTGCTGCTTTTATTCGAATAACAGGCAACATATCAGCGAAAAGATACATTTTTCTGTACACTAATAACCACTTGGCCCTCCATGTGCACTCTGCACTGCAATAAGCCGGTTTCGAATTGAGTGGTACAAGTTCTGCACGTATGTTTGTTGGATTGCCCCAGCACTCATGAATTGTTTCAGTAATCGCTTTCACTGTATCAAATTGTCTCCCACCGTCATACACCAAGCGAGCCAGCACTGTCCATAGGTACACAGTAATCTGGGGAGCACATTCGTCCAGTCACGACCACCAGTGGAAGTTTCCCAAGATATCCAATTGCTCCCCACATCATCACCGTGCCACCACCAGCTTGACGTCGCTTCTTGACACGTTGGGGTGCACGTGAGTCCACCCATTCCCAGTCAAGTCCATTGGGACCATCAAAGTTGAACTGCTTCTCATCAGAGAACACAACCTTGGTCCAATCTAGCTCCAAATTAGCATTTGCAAAGTTCAGTCTCCGCTTGCGATGTTGCGGTTTCAATGCTGGTACTCGTTTGATCTTTCTCCATCCAACAAATTCACTGTTATGGAAGATTCGCTGCACGATACGAAGACGCCTGAGGTCGATATGATTGCCTCGGCATATTTTCTTGCAAGAGGTGCGATTCTCCGGATTCAGGTGAGGTCGATCCGGTGAATGCTTCTTACCATATTGGTCTGGATTTTTCAAGAAATCACGTACCACGTCACGGCTTCTGTTTAAACGTTTACCGATTTCAGTGAGATTGAGTCCCGCTTCACGATACACTTTGTTCCTCTGAAGACAATCGCTTCTGACGGACCATTATTCACAAAGTGCATACAAATCGTACGGAATGCAGCAATACAAAAGTATAACACACCGATACTGAAGGAAGAATTCAGAAATGTTCCAACAAACCTTTGTTAAAAACCTTCTCCACCTATGTTTTCAACCTTTCCGGGAACGAGCTATATTTTTGTCACTGGTGTTTAGAGGGGTGTTTGATGAAATCGTTATCTAATTTGCATAACTTCACTGCCCACTTTAGCTTTATATGTTGTAATACTGAAGGGTTGGTGTGCACTGGTTAATTTTTTCTTGACTTTTCATCTTCATACATGTCTCTATCACCCACTGTTCTCTGCTAGAACCTCAACGAGCCATATTTTTGTCGTTGACTGTATACAGGGTAAACAAAATTGATAAAAAAACCTATATCAGATAGGTACATATGTTTTTTGTGTATTATGATCTTCATCTCAAAAAGTTTTTCTTCACATAGTTAGCACACTTCAACATGTGCATCTTTCGTAGCTCTGAGAACATCGAGACGATATTCAATTTCTCACCAGCTTGTCTTCTGTTACCGTCTATATCGTATCCATTATTCTTGCCTTTAATGTGTTCAATCGGGGACCGTATAGGAAACTTTCTACTTCGCATATCCCTACAGGAAAAAGTCTAAGGGTGTTATGTCCAGAGAACATGGGGGGGGGGGGCCATGCGGTAAGATCTCTCTTCCAAACCATTGGTTGGGAAACCTTGAATCAAGGATAAAGCCCATTGTGGCGAGGCACCCTCCTATTGATAAATTAATCATGGTTGGTATTCAGAACGCATTGAGCTTGCTCTCTCATAGACGCCATTTTCAATATGCGCGATGTTAGCTCCACTTGCATCACTTCGGTTCCTACTGTACCAGTAGTTTAATAACTTTATGAGATGAAGATCGTAATACAAAAAGCCGTATGTATGTATGTATCTGACATAGTTTTATTTTTATTAATTTTCTTTATCAAGTAAAGACTTTATGTTCACCCTGTATTGTTAGTTCTTCCTGTGTACAGCATTTCATTTCGTCTGTCAGTAGGATGCTTAAAAGATGAACAGCCAAAAACGGCTAATTAGGAAACATCTTGCTATATGAATTTGATTGGCCATAATACTGCAGAAGCGATACGAACCATTTGTCATCCAAAAGGGGACAATTCTACGGCGAAGTTCAAGAAGTTTCACTCAGTCGACAATAAGTCTCAACAATCAGCTAAGGTTCGACAGAACGCCAACAGTGGGAATCCAAAGCCGTGTACGAAACCGTAGAAATAAATCTAACAACTAATCTCGAAGATTGTCAGCCGAACTGGACATAGCATACATCATCCTTCGTCACTTTCACTATCTTAGCCAGGTCAATACATGCCGCAATGTTCCTCACGAAATGATGTCACATCAAACAAACCTCCGAGTGAAAATGTGCAAGGAATTTTTAGAAAAGCCTTGAGATGTTATTATTTCAAGAGAATTCTTACGTTAAAGAAAAGTGGGAGGAGTTCCGTATTCTAATAAAACAAAGAAATGGTCGCGTCCGAGCCATATTTCTGAACCTGTTGCCAAAACGTGGTTGCTTCAGGCATAAGATGCAGTTGCGCGTCTGGTTGAATATTGACGTGATATTCCATTACGAGTTTTTTTGAGACGATCGAGCCATCGCTGTCATTTCTGCTCTGAATATCTGGAACGGGTGTTATGGCCTTTTGAACCAGAAGTGTCCGGCACTGATGAACAAAAGCTGTGATATCTTATAATAGGACAACGCGTGGCCACATAGCGTTCGAACGACTATTTATAAGAAGCATTTTTTTTCTGGTAATCTCTACGGTGATCTCTGCTGTTGTTAGTCTCAATTCACTTACAAAAGTTTGTGCTACATGAGACAATGGCAAAGTGCGATTTGCACGCATAGTCCCTCGTAAAGGTCTCTTGTCCCAATTTATCAGTTTATTAGCTGTTTTTGTTGGATTGAGTCCATTCCTGAAAAGTCACTAGCAGTTGACTTAGGAATCACAAATTAAGTGCAATGTCTCACACATAAATATATTGCTAAAGTGGGCTTCTACTTTCGCCCCACACAGGAAATCTGTTGTTAATTACGCTGAATATGCTTGCTTATATTCGCCGCTCGTGCAATTGTCTGTTCGAAATGCAGCGTGGTTTTGCATAGGTAGGAGCTATTGCGTTTAAATTTTAGTGTGTCGTTGTTCTTTAATTTAGAATTCTCGTTTAAGGTTCTCCTCAAATTTTGATTTAATTAAAATAGAAGTTTTTCCTATTCCTTCTCTGATTACAAATGATGGCTAAAATAGTTTAAAGGACCGAATGCATTCCGAGCATTTATTTGCTGTAATGGAAAGGGGCATGACACAGGAAAATAAGTGCTCGTACCAAACACTAAGTGCCATTTCCAAGGTTGCAAAAACACTGCCATCTTTGATCACAGTTTACCTAAAGAAGTCCATAAAGTAATTATCAAATAAAATTAAGTGTTTTTAGAAAAGAGTTGAAAATTTCTTAAATCTTCGCGGGGCAGTCGTCGGAGTTCGTAAAAGCGGCTTTAAGAGCGTAATCTCCCCAGAAGAATTCTGAATAAATTGCTCCTTAAATTGGACGAGTCGCCGAGAGAGAGGACACGACTTGGGAGCCGGAAGGAGGAGTTGGGAGAAGAAAAGAAAGGGTGGGGGTTGGAGGACGACAGAACGAAATAAAACAATGGCATTCATGTTCCCGGCTATGTCATTTACGAGCGAATTTCTATGTCGTGGAACTTCTCGTATCTTATCATACAACTAACGAGATTTTCACTCAAGGCAAGCCAAGCAGAGAGCTCGTCACATGACTCGGATGATGAAACAACTAAGTTTTTTTTTTTTGCTTCGACTTTTTTTTTTTTTTCATTTTTTCCCCCTCTCCCTTAATTTTTATTCGCAAACAGAGAATGGAAGAAAAAGCGAGAGAATTAAAATAAGAGAATAAAAAGAGAACGAAAGAGATTAAATACGAAAACGCACTCTCTTCACCCCGTGAAGTTTATTAAACGACGTCATAAATTCTCGAATTTTAATGTTTTTGTCAGAAATGGTCCAGAAGGAAGAACGAAGGATATTTCATCTTTATTAAGTCGCATTTAAAGAAAGTTTTTTTGTTATTGTTTATTCGCCTTTTTTAATGGCTTCATAAATTAATCTACGGAGAAATGAATATCTTTCTCAGATTTCAGCTTCCTTAGAATATTATGCCTAATGTCCTATATTAACAACTTCTTCGCTTACATTAACAGATTTCCATCTGCTAAAATTTTACAGTAATTCAGAATGACTCTGATAAATCCAATATTGTCTAGAAAAACTCTTGTTCTTACAATTGCTGAAAGCATACAGAAATATGTAATAGAAACTGTTTAATTTAGAATATTTCCAGAAATTTGAATCTTTCATGAAATGATAAATAGTGCCGACTTTTTCCAAGATGACCTAGCTATTTCGACACTTTATTGTTAAAGAGAATCTCAAAGTCTTGCATCTTTTCAGTTTTGTTGTAAATATTTATGAATCATCGGAGTAAATTGCTAAAGTCAGTTTAACATTCAAAGGGAAGGAAGTTGAAATTTCTTATACTCGACCAAAGGAACAAATTATTCAGGAAATTTTACACAATTTAAAGCTGATCTAGTTAATTCATAGCAACTATCATCATACACAAAGGACCTTATTAAAGGATAGTAAAACCTCTGAATAAAGGAAGAACATTCACATTATTAAAATTACTATGACTGAATGGACAGACAAGATCTATTCTTCTGTCCCAGTTTGAATTTATGGTCAAAAACTGATATACAATTTTTGATTTGAAAACTTGATAACAGGCTAAACTGTTAGCTTCTTAAATTACATTAGTAAAGATCAGACAAGGAAAATACGACACAAATATCATGTATTTTTTTTAAATCTTAAAGTTAAGCTTGGACTTGACCTTATTTCCCGTAATATGATTTTGAAAACTGAATTCTCTTACAAGAATTCGATATCTGAATGAAATTTTAAATAAATATTAGTCATACTTTCGCTGAATAATAATAATACCAACATTTTTTCCTTCCTCTTTTGGGGATAGAGAAAAGAAATTCGAACGAGTGATAATTTGCTTTCTTCGTACTCTCGAACAGTGTTTGAGATAGGTTCCATTAGCAGAACAGTGTTTGAGATAGGTTCCTGTTGTCTTTTCCTCCCCTTTGTGAGCTCCACTTTAGCATTCATGGTGCAACATTTGATGTATTTACTCTTCCTTTTTTCGTCTCTTTTCTTATCCTCGTTTCTCCATCAACCCCCTTTTCGTCCGTCTGGACAGAAAAAAAATAAGGCAAAATGAAAAGCAGAAAGGTGCTCTCACTTCCTGACGAATAGTCTTCCCACTCTTCCATCAGCCACCCCTTTCTACCCCTACCCACCTTTTCATTTGCTTTGCTCTAATCCCCCCTCCACCTTCTCTGCTCTCATCTTATTTTTCTCTTCAACTTCACTTCTTTCCATACAACTTTCCGAAACAGAAAACTTGGTGAATATCTCTCGTGTGGAGATATTCTCACTTGGGAATGCATCGTCTTACTAGGGGCTCAAAAATGACCTTAAAGACTCTAGTCAAGAACATCTTACAAGGAAAGACTGGTAAAAATGATGCTAATTTAACAGAAGGAAATGCAAATGCCAACACGAAATCTCAGGTAGTATAAAGAAGAGAGATCTGTCAAGAAGCATATCTGTTCTATTATGCAATGGAGAACTTAATAAAGAAGCTTTCTGAAATATACAGGTGTAAACGATAATAAGAGTCCGTGGTGAATAAAAAAATGTTTTTTAATCAAATCCTATTTTGTAGCCTGTTTAATTTTCTATCATCATCATTAATGAAATAATGAACTTAATTTATTATTATTATTATTATTATTATTATTATTATTATTATTATTATTATTATTATAAAAAGAATACATCTTTAAAAGTAAATAATACAGAGTAATTATAAATAAATGAAACTAATTTTGGACTACTATGTTTAAAGGGTCTAAGTGCCTTTTTTTTAAATATATATTTTTTTGAATGTTGGGTCTAAGTGCCAAGTGTAACACGCCTGAATATGTTATATGTGCCACATTACTTTTCACTGCTTATAAAACGCGCCCCTAGATGGCAGAAGGTGCCTGTGTTGATTTTACGATATTTTTTTGATTTATATCTGGACTTTACAATTTTGTAGACCCTCCAAAGACTTTACAATTTTGTGGACACAATGAGTCAAAATGCTGGATATACAGGTCATTTGCTGGGACAAATCATTTATTTTTCCTTTATGATATTTACATGTTATGATCTATATAATTCAAAGTCTTTGTATCGCTATTATATAGGGTGTCCGAAAAGTCTAGCACTATGATGTGTATCACAGTCCAGAGGCGATGCATTAGATAGAACAAAAACGTCATATAGCAAGTGGGCTTTCCATTTCCGAACTCAAGAGTGACCTTCAAGGTCATCTTTAAGTCCTGAATTCCAAAATCGAACATAGGTTATTTTATAGTATGTTCAAAGAGTTAGCCTTCGGCTGCAAGACATAACTGTGTTCGATAGGTGATTGCCTTCTGGACAGCTGTCATTGTCATGGCAGGAATTTGCCTAATGGCTATTTCAATTCGTCCTGGAAGTTCACGCTGTGTCCTGGGTTCCGTGGCATAAATACCCCCAAAGGAAGAAATCTAAGGATGTAGGATCCGGTGACCTAGGTGGTCCGTTTCTGCCAATCCATCTTTTCGGAAACATTCTATCCAAACATTCCCTTGCTGTTCTTGCAAAATGTGGCGGTGTACCATCTTGGTGGTACCATAGTCCTAGACGTTCTGCCAATGGCAAATTATCTAGAAACTCTTCCACCACACCAGTCAGTATTTCATCCCGGTAGCGCTGAACAGTTAGGATACCTTCATAAAAAACAGGACCTACGACTTGTGTCCCATAAAAACCACACCAAACATTCATTTTCCAGTTCACTTGATGGTCTCAGCCATTTAGGATTTTCCACTGCCCAGTAGTGTAGATTATGCTTATTGAAATCTTTCGTGAAAACTGGGCCTCATCACATCACAGAATCTTGCCTACGAACTGTGGGTCGTCATCAATTTGACAGAGCAGCCAGTCGCAAAACTCTGCATGGGAACCTTAATCGTAATTTTAGAGCTTGGGCACAATGAATATGGTATGGGTGGAAGTTTTGTGTCGAGAGAATATCACACACGGAAGATTTGCTAATACCCAGACCATTTGCTAATACCCAAGCTCGGACACTTGTATGAGATCATCATTTGTTGCAGTTCTCGGACGACCTTCTCGAGGTAGCTGCTGAACAGATCCTGTGGTTTGGAATCTGTTGATGATGTGCTGGAGTGTTCTGTAGTGAGGATGGCATCGGGTCGAAAATCGCTCTGCATAGTATGCAGTGTATACAGTCTTTTGCCATCAGCAATACTCTCATTACTTGCACCATAGCAGAATACCATGTCGACCATCTCATGCAGTGGACATTGCATCATCGTGTTACAGGTAACTGTGCGTCAGTTCTTACGTAAAATAAAATAGCGATGCAATCAGAAACACGCAACAAATGTTGCCACCCTGGTTGGTGAATGCTGAAGCACAGCTCGAACAGAAACAAACAAAAGACGTGTAACGTTCTTAGTCGGACTTCGATGAAAAACAATAAATTAAAACGTAATATGTCTGTTCTGTTACAGCAGGCGGTCCAAATCGTGCATGTCGCCTGCGTGCAACATAAAATGCTCGCGGACAACGCTCACGGGCAAAACTCAGGAGGGGAGTGGGTATAGTTTTTCCTATGCAGTGTTGCCAGACTTTAGGGGGCGATTGCATTAAATGAGGCATTATTTCTTTTATTACTGATACTTGCTTGTTTTTCGTCTCGCATAACATGGCGCACATTCCGAAAAAAACACTGAACCAGTATTTAAACCGGAGTGGGAGAGTATGTTTTTTTTCTTCATTGTTCACAGATCGGATTCGGCATGCTTAATATGCAATCGTGTCCTATCGGGGGAAAAAATACAATTCTACCTGACATCGAGAAAATTGTCACATTAAAACAAAGGAAATAAAATGTTAAACTGCTTCGTTTTTTTTTGTTTTTTTTTCTACAATGTCGAATTGATAATTAGCAACTCGACTTTAAGGAACTGATCAACGTAATGTGAATAGGTGGGTAAGGAAGATTAACCGCGTGCACGGGCGCTGCCCGTAGACAGAAATTCTTGGACAGCCCTGTGTTACAGGTACACGGGCCGCTACACGGAATATCGATGCGACGCAGGTACGTAAAACAAATAAACAACGGAATTGGAGTTCTACGACTTTGACGAAACTGTGATGAAACTAATACAGAACAGTAAGTGGCAGCAACACTCAAGTCGTATGAAAGCAACGAAAAAGGTCTGACGGCACAATTTATGGAGACTGTGAAGAAACTACATGCAAATTAACTTTAAATAACTTACGGTTTTGCATGAGAAACTGTGCCACTCTTGTGTGAAGGGAGAAGGGGAGGGACGACGAGTAGCATACCAATCTTCATTTGTCTCACACAACTTTCCTATGAACCAATTAAGGTAAACATGGATTTAGACTAATTTTGGGGTGCTCTACAAGTTCGTAATTGGAAATTTTCTTCTATCTCTGGTAGGGAAAAAGTTACGGTTTGAATGACCTTGAAGATGACCTTGAAGGTCACTTTTGAGGTCGGAAATGGAAAGCCCACGATCCACTTACTATAAGAAGTTTTTCTTCTATCTAATGCTTCGCCTCTGACAGAGCATTACAACTCAATATTACAACTCCTACTCTTATATAATAAAATATGGACTTTGCCGTTTTGTTGATGAAAAAAATCCACCAACCGTTTTTGCCATCTTTTCCCGGCTTTGTCAAGGTGATGGAATGAAGAGCTGCAAAAGGTTTGCTCATTGTAAATTAATCATATATTATATCTTGTTATTCAATTTCAAACATATTTTGCAGCTATTCACTCCATCACCTTGACAAAGTTGGGAAAAGATGGCGAAACCGGTTGGTGGATTTTTTCATCAATAATAAAATATAAACTGTATTAAAAGCCTCTATATTTCATGTATATTTACATGTTATATTTTCTTTAGAAATTGTATGCGCCTTGTTATACATCCACGTAGCAGACTTACACTTTGTCAGTGCACAATCGGTAATTTGTACATTAAAAAATGTTTCTTTTGAAAATTTGTTAATCTTTCTTATTTTGTATCAATACAAAACCCATTCTCTTGGTTTTGTGTCTTCTCCTTTCTTATTGTATATAAGTACAATAAATGTTTTCTCACATAACGACCTAAAAGCGTGACATTTAGGTATCGCTTGCCGGACGGCCACGGCAGGATTGCTGTAAGAAATCGCGTGACACTTAGAGGGTCTAATTTTGGCACTTAGACCTTTTAAACATAGTGATCCAGAATTTAAGTTTGTAATACAGAGTAACTATTTATTACAGAACAACATAAGGTATCAACGAATAGGATAAGTATTATACTGTAGTAATAAACTAACCACAAGCATTTAATGTGAGAGCTGCGTGTATAGTTCATGCCGTAATATTTACATCGATGATTTGAAAGGTGGCAACAATTTGCCGTCGTAACCCGGGAAGATTTTGTGGCTTAAGTGAAGCAAACTATTTAAAATCAGATGATCTGGATGGCCAAGTGCGAATTGTTGGCTGTACATCAATTTTTGCAACAGCGTTGGGGAACACATGTAAACGCGCATTAAGCATAGATATAAATTTTGAAAATTTCCTACTCGATGATATTTTACACTTGTTATGTAAAAAGTAATTACTTTTTACGAGAGTCATAATAAAAGTCGTGAATAACAGCTTTTTAAAAATCAGAATTTATTGGCACATAAAAGACATGTGTACCACCTTAAGGCACGGAGGGGAAAACTATTTGCGATCGCAAGCAAGTAAAAAGACGCGTTGCTTGGCATTTGCGACTCGCATGCAACGGAAGAAGTAAATTCCTCGCAAATAAGGTTGTGGGAACGAAAGAGTTCCCGCAATCTTGTTAGATCTATATGGCGGCTCATCTTATGCAAAAAGAAAGGATGCTTATGCGTAAGGAAAATCTTTAGAATTATGGCATAATAATGACCCTTCGTATATTTAAATATGCTTACAAATGTCCTTGTAGTCTATAATGAAACTTAGTAGTACTTAAAAAAACGCGAAACTGAATTTTGAAACCATGAGTCCCAAACAAAGGAGATTGGCGCCTTCATACCATATGACTAAGCCCTTGAATAATACAGGCAGAGCTCCGAGTAAAGCACGTGGGTCACTTCCCAAGCAAATTTTAAAATGTTGTGATTGTTAAAGACAAAAATAACTTCAAATCAAATCTTTTTGCTGGATTGTGACGTCATAGGTTGCGAACTGTTTCTTGCATCGCATGTTGCTATCCTGGTAAATCAGCCATCTGGTAAGCCATTCTCGCTAAGCAACAGCCTGGTAACTGTGAGAACTTTCCAACATAATCGCTAGTCTTCTGGATACAATTTTTAACATCGTTCTGCGAGCTTGAAAATTCCCTTGCGGTAAAACTCCGATCCAGCTGACCGAAGATGCCTTTGCATAAATCCGCCACTGTGCCAAAGAGAAGAGCTGTGCTAGGAAAGTTGGCTGACGAGAGAGTGATATCCAACAACGAATGCTTTATAGACATAGTGAGGAAGTTTAGCTTCCTGTATGATAAAACAAGTCCAGACATATGGATAGTTCTCTCGATACTGTTGGCATCCAAGTTGAAGCTACTTCAAGTAACGTCATGCTTTAATAAACAGTAACGAAACGACATCACATATTGCGCCGCGTCATACAGCTGAACGTCGACGTTTTTTTGCGACATATACAGTGTCCAAAAAGTCTAGTAACATGGCAGATATCTCAAAGCTGCCAGGTAGGCGAGATCTGATGAGTGTGATTTATAGGTCATAGGGGGTGGGGATTTCATTGCCGCATTCAAATTTGACTTTGACCCCCAAATTTAAGGCAATCCATTTGCTAACTCGAAAACTATTAAAGATAGAGAAAAATTTCCGATTGCTACCCTGTAGAGCAACACTACATTAGTTTAAAAAGAATTTTTAATCACACCCTTCTCCTTGAAAGATTTTGAGAAAACGGGGGAGAAAGTCCTTAAGGTCAGGTTGGGCTGGCCAGGTTGGCTGAGGTTTCTAACACATTTGAATTGCAGCGAAGACCTTTTGTGGTGTCCATTGCAGAGTAAAAAAACTAGTTTATTATGAAGTCGTTTTTCATATTCTCGCGTCGGCCTCGTCATATTGTCCATTTTGTGACGTCATGGCGGTCGCGGCCGTAGCCGACGAAAAAGACAGGCCTGAGCACTCAAAAGTCACCTGACCATAGTAGTCTGAGCAACAATCCAACTTTCATTGTCTCTATCTCGGATTTTAACAATCGTTTGTTGGAAACTGTGGTCAGGTGACTTTTGAGTGCCCAGGCCTGTATTTCTCGTGGGCTACGGGTCACGGCTTAAGATGTTTTCAATGCCGATAAAACATGTTTTCAAAAGATAACTGTCATCTGCCCATAATATGCAAGAGGCCCGGCGATGAATTTATGATTTCTTTTTCTATATTTAATTCTAAATACATAACAAAATAGGATCCCAGCAATATTTTTGCCTGTGAGTGAAGCGAGAGAATCTGCCGCCATTTTAAAGAAGATGAAAATATCACGGTTGTGACTCATTTGTCTCAGTTATGACGTTAATAACTAAGATGCTTTTCCCTAACCTTTTTTTATCTACGTTAAATAAACAGGTTTTCTCTAAAACTGGGATCTTTTGTAATGGACACCCACAGATAACCTGGATATTAAAGATCAGGAACTTAAATAACTGGGTTATTTCTGCCAGTGGACGCGTAGCAATTGTTGCTCAAGACATTCAGTATGATCCTCGTATTAAACACGTAAAGTAGTTTTATCCATTTGAAATTAATCTGTATTTGCAGTGGACTATTATACTACACATAGTTGAGTTATAAATTACAGTATTCCATATTATTTAACAGATTTTCTTTCTAAGGAGATTTCTAAAGCGTCGCATTTAAGAATCGCACTAATTGGAAGGAGGATCAATAATGGTAAATATGGTGAGAGTTAAAAGTATTTCTTTGCCCATAGTGCCTAATATTTTAATTCTTTTGATTTAATTTTGTGTAGAGAAAAAAACTTCTTGTGGAAACGGAGAGAAAGGGTAGAGGAAGTATGTTTTATCACACAAAAACTATGTACTCGTTTAAATTTTACTTATTGTTATCACGAGGACTTAGACTTGAACCCATTTAGTTACTACTCTTGGATAGAATAACCATAACACAATGCAGTTAGAAGCTATATTGTAACCATAGTCAGAAGGAAGCAACGTTGGGGATAGATTCGCTATACAAACAGGACTGGAGAGAAATTTAAAAGACACACAATGAAAAACTACAAAAACCTTAGACAGAAAGAAGATAAAGAATGCTTCAGATAGTAAACTTAACATTCGTTAGCATGTGTTTACTCTCCTATGAACAATTCTGATAGCCCTACTTTCAAAAGTAACTCCAGCACAATTATGATTATAGTGAAATGGCATCAGCAGAGTGAAATGGCATCGAGAAAGCTTAGCAAATCACGCTAATATAAAAAGCGTGTGACACCGCAGTAGCAGGAAATACAGAGAAAACAAATTAATTAAACTCCTTAAACACGATTAGCAAGAAATAATATTCAGTTTGGGAGTGTAATACAGTATTCTATTGGAGGAGTAGGTTATTCAAAAGAAGTAATATACCATTCTTGAAAAGAATTTACGGATTTTAGGAGCGCAACGAACCAGGGATATCACCACCGGTTTTGAAAAAAAAAATAAATAGAAATTATCCGACGTTTAACATGATATTTCGTTGTCGAGTTGTTGGGATTAGTACCTTCACCAAGATTACTTTTTCCGGCTTAGTCAATACCATAAATCAGATTCAATTTTTGTGTGTTTATAAAAAGTCTCATCCCATCAGCGACCATAAGTCAAATGCAAGAGGGGAAAAACTTCAGCAATTCGGTGAAAGACTAGTCTTAATCTCTTGGAACAATTTAATTCCTTGTAGAAGGCGAGAGACAAACGGCGAAGAGCCAAAAGGAGCCACTTGGCTTGTGCTCGGATGTCTCCTCCGAGTTTCCTTCCAATGTGTCATCGGATCGCCATCAGCAAGTGAAAGGAAACAGCGGGCAAATGGAAGATAGAGAGAACGAAAAAGAAGAAAAAGAAAAGAAAGAAGGCCACCGAACAACATCTGTTTCAAGGTGCTTAAGATTTGCGCTGTCGAAACATTAACGAATCCTGCGTGGCTCTCGCATTATATGAGTGTCATTTCGGTCAAGAAAGAAAAGAGAACGGAGAGAGAGGCGTTTCTAAAGAGGCGCCAAGGACTTTAAGAACCGAGCTCCAGGGAAATGAAACGACTGCAAGAATCTTGAAGAAAAAAAAGAAAAAAAAAAGAGAAGAATCGGGAAGAGAGAGAGAGAGAGAGAAATAAAGTGGAAAACGCAAAGAAGTAAAATGGAATAAAGATGTAGGAAACACAGAGAAAAGCGACTCACCTTAATAAAGCCATCTCTCCAAAATCAACATTAAAGCCATTTCTGCTTAAATATTTCATGCTTTGAATCTTTAAAAGCACTTTTGCCCTGAATCGCATTTTAAAGATAAATAAGAGAAATTATGAAAACATGACGAAAAATGTTTTTCCTTCTCCAGCTTCTACAATTCATTTGATTATTTTACGGGACGTTTATTTGAAGCCACGCGGAGGATTTGATAATTTATAGTCAGATAAATATCGCTTTAAACAAGGAATAATTGGCAAGAATCCAACATGTGTACAAATCTAGCAGAAGGAAAATAAAGTGTGATTTTTTTGGGATTTTGAAATGTGACAGGTGAAATTCATCATTCAATTATATCTCAATAAAAGTATTTATCTTTGTATTTTTTTTAAAGGATAAATACAAAAATTGGATGTCTTTTTTTGTTAAAGTCTCTATACAATTGTTGTTGTAAATATGAATTTGGAAAACTTAAAAAGGGCTTCTTAAAATTTAATTTTACTATTGGAAATAGTACCTTTTGTTTAATTGTGAGTAAAATTTATCACATGAACATTATACAGAAATGTACATAGAGCTTGCTATTTATATGAAATATTAAATTTCAGGTTGACGATATTTTTTTAAATAACCCTAGATTATTAACTCATTATTTCCTTTTTATTTATCTATTTATTCATACATATATGTTGTGAGCCTAAGTGCAATTTGAAATCCGGCAGCATCTCAGATTTCTCCCATCCACTGATGTGAGGGAAATTTTATAATATTATGAAAATAGAACAACGAAAATTTCCAGAATAGTTAGAACAAAAAAAAAATTTACTTGAATAAATAAGTTATATTATTTAGTTACTATAACGTAAAGCTTAATGTATTTCACTTGTAAGCTGTAAACAACCATACATTTATTATACATGGGGACAAATCCTCTTTAGAAGAGAAAAAGATTACATGAGTGACAGAAATAAGGCTTTGCGGTTGAATATTCTCACCTGGAACTTCCATTCGACGCCGTGGACCCACGGATTGGACCGAATGTTGCACTCAAAGTAAACGTCGTCTCCTTCTTTAATGGTGTTATTTTTCAAAGAGCTGCCGAGTTCGAGCGTCACTACGGGAACGTCTGTGGAAACGAGAGACAAGAAGAGTGTGTGTTGGTAAAGAGTTCAAAGGTCAACCGAGTCGCTCTGGGAACAAGTAAATATTCATAGGGAATCCACGAGCGAAACAAGGCAAAAGAAAAGGCACACCGACAATTAAAGCAATATAACCGGCATAAAGATGGACATACTAACCATCTGGAAAAAAGAAAAACATTTATTCTTGCCAAAAAGCTTAATGTGGTTCAAAGTGCAATGTTATTTCATGTGTACACGATGTCTCTGTTTAAGCTGGCTTTCCCCTCTCTCTTCCTTCATTTCTTTATGTGTTCTGCATAATGACTGGAAAAGATATGCAATGCGTTCGTTTGCACGGGGCTTAATGAATTCATTCATCTAATTAGTTGGATAGCTTTGAAAAAAAAAAGCTCAAACTGTCTCGAACTTCACCGATTGCTTCCCCTCTCCCCTCCGTAATGAAAGCGATAGTAAATATGAATGCAGCAATAAACAAAATGATAATAGAGGACTTAACTAAAGATACGTATTAAAGAAATCATAGCCTTGTATCAAGATATAATCAATCACTATATCATGCACGTGATAAATTAATGATATTTAAAATTATCAACTTTGTAAACATTTAAACATACATAAACATACATTTAAATATGCAAACACAGATTTTCTGTTAATTGGACCAAGTACACAGTCAACCAGTAAGAATAATAAATTTAGAGGCAAAAATGTAAAATTAGCATATTTTTTAACAGTTTGACATCTTTTTAAGGTTAATTCTAAATTGATTGGTGATCCTAAAGCAAAAATGAAAAGGCAACATACAGTCGACTCCCGATTATCCGGGGGCGGATTAACCGGTTTGTGTATTAACTTTGCAGAATGAAGTAAAAATGAATTTTACTATTAATAAAATCTTCTACAATAGTAATTAAAATCGTCCTAATCAATATAAACATGTACAGTTGTTTATTAAGAGCGGAAGAATGGAGTTATTTATTGGGTCTGTGTGCCCCCGTCTTATTTTCTATTTTGTCATAGAAGATTGAAATTCGAAAAGTAGCTTACTAAGAGCATGTATTACTTCACTATTTAGTTTGGTTTCATTGGCCCAATGGGGTCGGAATTATGTGAGTGGGAGCTGAGGGGTCCATCTCTCTATATGGTTTATAGGTTTGTAAAGGAGTGAAATTTGGTATCAGATTCCTCTAGGCAAGATCCACATGACAAAGAAGTTTGGGCCAAATTCTACCAGATTGAGTGGGTAGTGGTCACGTATTAACGTTTTCAAAAGGCAACATATACCATTCGATCAGAAAGGATGAGAAAAGAAAGAAAAAAAAGAGCTCTTTTACATTTATAAATACATGTACTACACTCGAGAAAATCATTACGTATGATAAAACATGAGATTAAAAATGCGGATAAATGGGGTAAAAAATAAATAAACTCAGGACTTATACTACTTTCCTATACCTTTCTCGGGGGGGGGGGGGGGCGGAGGATTTATTACTTGTTAGCAATATACTGTGCATCCGTAGTTTTTTACAGCGGTATAACCTATGTAATAAACTTCAAACTTTAATTATGTTTATTTAATGCCTGCGATCAATCATAATTAACTGGCTTTGTTCAAATTAAACAAAGTCAATAAATATAAGAAAATTCTAAGGATTAATAAAATTTAATAAGAAACAACTCTTTTTATTTTTTAAAAATCACATAATGTAATTTTTACTTTCTTTAATGAGTTGATATTTTTACTAATGGAGATTAAAAAATGCATTCACTATCTCAAAAAATTTGAATTAAGCTTAATTTCCATGCACGAGTTTTGGACGCATTTATAACTGCGTCTCGATGCAGAAAGCAAATGTGCATCTGGACGCACCTAGACGCACATTGCAACAGCTCTTGACGCATTTAATTCGAACGCAAGTATCAATTTCCATGCATGCGTGAAGTCTACGCAGAGAGTTCAACTGCGCATGCGCCACGAGTTAATGTTTTGCAATTTTTCTCGTTAGAGGGAGAAGCTTCTCTCTAACCATCATGGTCACCACCTTTTATCGTATAATATTTTGGCCGATTAAAAATTTCCCCGATCAACATTTCTTCAAATTCTCTTTCTTCAGCCATGTTGTAGCGAAACGACTACTGGACCAAGGATATGAAATGAGTAGATCGCTTATGTCGCCGCATCTTTGGAGCAATTTGAAGGCGGCGAAAAGTGTAACTAACCTCTATTGTTAGTGTAGGCGCCATTACTGTGGTTGGCAGATTTATGGCAGAACAACATCGCCAGCCAAAGCGCCATGCATATCCGCTTTGTCGCCAGCTGAGAAAGCACCTCCCCCCCCCCCATCAAAATCGTGCTTGTAGTCTGAAATTTCTTAAGCGACCTCTCCCAAATTTAGATGTTTTTTAATAAATGCGGTATATAATTTTATAAATACCCCTAAACAATCATTCTGGTATCACTTAAACGACGGTAACATGGTTGAATATCGACATCTTTTATGTATCAACAACCACAATACAAAAGATGACCAGGATTTTTACACGAGAAAAACATTCTAAGACGCAGAAAGATAAAAACACACCTGTGAAAGGTCAGTGGTGAACCTTTAATATATCTATTACTACAATTTAAAGCTAGACAAGAAATCGGCATTGAGTTTTACTGCGTTTGTCTACGCAAACTTCAAACGTAAACATACGATGAAGGCCATTTTTTGCCAACCAAAGCAATGGCCGACAGTCTTTCAAATGGGGACGCGTTGGTGGCGCTGAAAGCAGCTCATGAGCGATCTACTCATTTCATATCGTTGTACTGGGCTGAACGTCTTTTGTTAACAAAGCAAGTGCGCTTGCGCAAAACAATCATGTGATCTAGAAAGATTTGAGACGCATTTATAAGTGCGTCAAGAAGTAGAAAGCCTATCTACTTCACTTTTCTGCGTCCAGACGCACGTCAACCAAGACTCGGAGACGCAGATATCTGTTTCCATGACACGCGCGCGTCAAGACGCACCAATTTATGCGTCTAGACGCAGAGACGCAGTTAAAAACGCATGTATGGAAACTAAGCTTTGATCTTTAAACAGCGCTGCCATTTTGCGGGAAAATCTCGATTTGCGGAAAATTTAACTTTATGCGGAGTGTCTTGCGGGAAAGAGCGAAATGTGGGAAATGGTGGGAAATTGTGAGATCCCCCAAATTTTTGTAAAGAAAAAATATAAGTGCATAATATAAAAATATTCAAGTGCTTTTAATTTTTTCAATGAGAAATTTCTTTTCCCTCACTCAAGAAAAGCCTTTTGTAGGGGTGGAGTATGATAGAGATTTTTTAGTTTAAAGACTTTAAAAGTCATGTGCTAATGGAACATAGAAACAATTTCAAGTAGAAATTAATACGTACAGGGCAAGTCAAAATGATGGACCCTTTTTAGAAGTTTACTCTGTGAAATCTAATAAACATATGGTATTGTAAAACATGTGCTACGAAAGGTAAACGTTCAAAGTTTACTTCAAACACATCACATCACATCACATCACATCATATCACTTACATGTGTTCTATGTGAGCCCCTTGCGTAACTCGAAACACATCCACCCGATAGTTTATCTCCTGCCAAACCTTTCGTAGCATGTCGCGGTCAATATCAGCAATGGTTGCAGTGATGCGGGCACGCAGGTCATCCAATGTTGTTGGCACTGGTGGTACGTACACATGATCCTTTACAAACCCTCACAGGAAGAAATCACAAGGGGTCAAAGCACACAGAACGATCTCTGTTCTCCAGTCAACGCCATTTGCTTTAACCGCTCGCTGCTGATTCTTAGCGGTAGAAAGTGAAAACACTGCGTGGAATCTAAACTTTGAAAGTTAACCTTTAGAAGCACATGTCTCATATTACGATACGTTTATTAGACATCACAGAATAAATGTCTGAAATCGGGTCCATCATTTTGATTTGCCCTGTATAATAAGAGGATTTTGGAATCTTTTAATCAAAGTTGAAATTTTCGTAAATACATATACAGAAAACTTTGAATTTTCTGTTTTGTTTCAGTGAACAGGATTTGCAGGTCATAAACGGTCCTTCTGTATATATGCGTAATGGCAGGCGATTCTACAAGGTATCTTGCTTATAACTCCGGTTTAATTGTGCGATTACATTGATGTTTTACAGACCTATTCTAAGATTCATACCTTTTCATTATGCATCGATAGGTGGGAGCATTTTCACCCGATGATACAGTCCAGAGTTGATAAAGCACTCCACCGACAACCGGGAAAATTCTTACGCTTGAACGCGTCACAAGGTCGAGAGGAGATGTCTTAAACTGTACGCCTACCACATTCAACGTGTACAAGCTCTAACTGAAATTCAACAAGAAAGGCCACCTACATTTTTGTTCCGCAATCGTGAGTCACACTGAAACGGACCCAACCTTTCTGAATCGCTGGATGTTCCATATACAATACCCTTGAGGCGACCTTTCTTGTGATTGTTAAAGTAAACACTCATAACACTACCATCTGGGATCGCGAAAACCCCCACGTGTTCTGAGAGTACAAACGACAATTTGTGCGGTCGAAGAGGAACCATGCCATGGCCTTCCAACTCCTAGGAATTGCTCCACTCCCCCAGATATCTTTCTGCGGAGGTCATATCAAGGGCATTGTCTGTGGTCAAAGACCGACGGTTTAAATAGGAAAAATCTTCGCAGCCATTTAAACCATCACACTAAAGATGCTAGATAACCCTTAGATATGAATTTTGTGCTGAGCGTAACGGTGCACATGCTGAAGTTTAAGAAAAGTAATGAGTTGAGAATATGTCTGTAAAATGTCAATGCAATTGAGCAATAAAAAACGGAATTATAAGCAAACTAAAAGCCGGCATACAATTACAGACACCCTTATTTTCAGGAACAAACGAACCGAAATTCTGAGATCGCCGATATGTAAAGCATAAGTTTAAATGTTTTGTTATTAATCGAGAACGCCCTCTTTCCAGAAACAGATATTTTTTTTTTATTTTTTGAGGTACTTTTCTGGGAACTAATGTCACTTGAACAATATTTTCTGTTCTTTTACAATAGTAATATAATAGTAAATATATTGTGTACGCTGTTCTCTTGGTAATTTTTAACCCCCTCCTCCCGGGATAATTTGTAATTGTGAATGCCAAGAACGAAGTTTGCTTGGAAACACTTAATCTAGCGCTTAACAATTTCATCGTTTTAATGTGTAAATATGATTTTTTATATGACTTTTCAATTCTTATTTTGTGAGCATTACTATAAGAATATGTTGAAATACAACTAGAAGTAAGTCCTAAGTTCCTTTAATTGCCTTTTCTTCAACAAGATCCATACTCCACCACTTCGATTTTCCCATCAATATTCTTAATGCGGTGTCAACCTTATACTTTACCCACCCAACCCAATAAAAATTTCTTTAGATTTGCTTCAAAATGCTTTTTCTTTAAGCATTTCTTCCTGGTTATCTCTGAGATAATAAGCAAGGGCTCTTTTCTCTCCCTTTTCTGATTAGTTTGTATCTGCAATATTTTGTTTACCTGTTCTGTGTGCAATGGCTCGGTGAAGAGCCAATTAATGATCATCATAAAGTAATGCAGTGTTTAGTGAGTTAGGATTTCAGGATGCTTTCAAGACTTCTGGTTACTTTTAATTTCCGTATGATTGGTTTTTCAACATACAGATTTCTTTTGATGAGAATGCCTGAAGCAAGCTTTTGATATTATTTCCACATGCCATTTCATTTTTTTCAGTATAGACCCTTTTTTCTCTCGTTTATAAACTCAATCCCATAATGATGCATTGATAAATATTCTCAGAAAACTGAAAAATTGAATTCTACTTCTTCTGAGAAGGTTTCCATGCCATGTATTAGAAAGATGTTAAAGTCATTTATAAGGAATTTACAATAATAATAATATTTTCTAATTTCAAAACACAATTTATATTTTTGATGCCCAAACTCCATTTTCTCAATTACCCAACTACAGAATTTCACACTATAAAATCAACAATTACTTGACTCATCCGTAAATTCGTCGACTTCCAATCATTGTTTGTTGTTTTTATGAGCATCGTAAAACGTACAAAGTTCTCTAGGACAACTCCAGTTACCAATTGATAAACTTTTTTTTTTTTTTACTTTCCTAGTTTCTCAGAAAGGTTCTGCACAAAAGTTGCGTGGGTGTGTGTTGTGTGTGGATATTTTCTTTTACATCTTTTCCCGTAACACCAGAGCCGCAATAATAATGAAGACCGAATATTGTGTCGCTGCTGTGTCGTCGTTGTAGTTGCTGAAGTCACCACTGGCGAAGCGCCAACGGCCGAGGACCCTTAAGCCGAATGGGGAATAGAAAAAAACGACACCGAAATAACCCTTCGTCCAACTAACTAGAGTTTATTAGATAAATTCATTAGGAAAAGAGTCGTTTTTCCTCTCGTAAATTTACGCCCAGAATTATAAAAGAAAAAGTTTAGAGCTTAGAAAAAAAAAAAAGAATTGGAAAAATATTTTCAAAAGAAAAAAAAAAGGTGAAAGAAGGAGAGAAAAAAAAAGACTTCAAAAGAAGAGGTTATGTTCAAAATAAAACAATGAGAGATATAAAGAAATATATGAAAGGAAGAGAAAAAATAATAATAAAGAAGGGAATGAGTGGAACTTCAAGAAACGTAATAAAAGGAAATTATCAAGACTATTCTTGAGAAAATTGATATTTTTTACGATTATTTTTTCGTTCTTGTATGAGATTTTTAAATGGAATCCTCTTTACAAGAACGCCTGTAATAACTAATCTACAACTGTAAGTTATATTATAAAATAAATTACAATTCTCTTCGAGAAGCTGCTCTTGCAACATAGAGGTTTACAAAGATAGTGTTAGCAAGAAAAACACTGTTTTCCTAATTCTTTACTTGGGAGAGTTAACACTCGACACTTAATTTGCCAATTCTATCAAAATTTCTTTTCCCATTCAATATGTTATCCTAGCCCAATAACTTAAGCTCAAAGAAATTAAAATAAAAATTTCATTTTAAACCCGCTTAAATACATTTAAATAATATTGTCTTCCTCATTTTAGACTTGAAGAATGCTCAACCAAATAACATTTTTGTTCATGATGTTGAAGTTTACTAAACAAGACATTAATTTTCAGGTTACATTGCGATGTGTCCATAGTTATATCCAATGAATAATTTTTAACCAATTTTTAAAATGGTTTTCCCCTCACTTAGCAATGCGGCTTTCTAGGTCGCTGTTGAAACACTTTCCTCGATAATAGGCTAATATTTCCGGGGAGCGTTTTTGATATGTCACGAAAAGGTTAAACTTCAACTCTGTCGCGATATTGGGTCGGAAGGAAAATCCGTACATTAGCTAAAGCTATGGTCGCATTAAAATCAACCCATTACCCCGAAAGTAGCCTTTGTCATTCCTGTTGACATCTTATGGGGTTAAAATGTCAACCCCTTTTCGCGACGAGAGATGGAAGACTTGCGCAGCCTAAAAGCCGGCCGATTAGAAGCCAAGTGGACAAGTTTATTTCTTTTGTCTTCGATGGAAAACAAGACTTCTGAAACTGAAAAAAAAGCTTTCAGCAATTTCCCCGAATTTTAATTTGGCAAACAAAAAGGATTCGCTTTTAAATTGCAGCCTTGCCATCTACAGCAAGAAGAAATTAAGCAAGTTCAATTGAAACGATTTTACTAAGGGTGATTCACTTCATGACTTTACTCGAAATGAAAATGATTAAAATATTTTGAAAAGATTATATCAAATTTGTTTTAAAAATTACCCTTCCAGTTCGATGATTCATGATGAAAAGTTTTAACATCCAGGCTTAATTAATTTTAATTATTTAATGGTGAACTTGGTGAATCCGATTATTAACAACTAGATGAAATTGATCATATGTTTATCTTGGCCTGATTAGTAACAATGAAAAATTAATTAAGAGCTTGATATTTGAGAGAAGGACATTAACTATTAAAACAGGAAGAACAGAAGAGGTTATTTACTTAAAAAGAAACACCCAATATATCAAATAGTTACGTTATTTTACTGTTTATAAACCGTATCATTATTATTCGTTTTATTAAAGCCAGGAAACAAAAGCAGCCTTCGCTTTGGATTTGCATATACAAACTACTTCATGTATAAAATATGATTAAACTATGGATTAAAGTATACTTTATGTTGGTTGTTTTGGTTTACTTTATGTCACTTTTCCCTTTAGCAAACATTTGTAATACGTCTGACTTGTTGACTTCAAACATTCTCTTTCGAGTCAGTCAAATGTCATCCTGATCAATATTAGACTTAAAAATTTAACAAAATAGTAATAGCATACAGTCGTGCGGAATTCCCAAAGTTGCACTTCTTAATATGCACTAGTGAGATCACATAATAATCATGGAGAATCATAGTTTCCAATTATTTGAAGATCTTATAAACAGGATGAAACATTGATGAAATTCACCACATACAAGTAAAAAACTACGCGACGGATAGTAGTAATTCTTAGGTCATTAAAGCGACAATCTCTGCAAGTTTTTTTAGGTCCATTATCACAATGAAATGTGAGGGTACCTCAATGAAAATTTGCCACGAAGTTTGATAGTAGTCTAGACACTGGAAAAATGATTTGTTAATGCGGTGCCCAGCCCGGTATCCGGATTTAACCACCAAAAAAAAAAGTCACATATAAGAAGTGTTTATTTGTGGAATTTATCAACAACCCTGTATTTTTCTACAGTTTGCCTGTAGGTTTTCTAAATTCCTGGCTAGAAGAGAAATAGATGCTAATCAACGTTAAAATTTGATATTCATAGCCTACACTAACAATTATGACAAAAGTATGCTTACTGTTGCTATTCATTTTTCTAAACATTTTTAATGGGATAATCTAGAATGAAAATTAATAAATTTCTTCATTATTTGCTGTTTTATGTATATTTCTTAACTTAATGAAATATACATGTAAAATTTTATTATTTACTTTTTATTTATGCCTGACATACTATAAATGTACATATCTTCCCAATATTTCATATTTTATTAGGTCGTTCATTAAAAAACGGGCCAGCGGATATTGTAAGAAAAGTACCGTATGCATGAACCAGGAGACTGGGCTAAGATGTAGATACGTACCTGACGAATACGAAACAGGCGCTCTTCCCTGCTGTTGGCAGCACTGTCGAGCACCGTAATTAAAAATACATGATAGGCGGGCAGCGTGACCGTCCCCTCAGTCAGCTGCTGTGAACGCGACGTGAAACGGCTGCAATGCAAGCGTCATCCAAAGAAGTGCAGCGGGTCATCATGCAACGACGTGCGTCCGTCGCGGAATCGCTTGTTCCACTCTTTCACCCTTGTGACTGACATGCAGTGCTCACTGTACACCTACACCAATCTACGATGGATTTCACGACCCTCTACACTTTCTCTGTCAGGAACTGCACAACACCCCGCTGCACTTCTTTGGATGCCTGCATTGCGACCGTTTCATGTCGCGATCACAGCAACTGACTGACAGACTGGACGGACACACTGCGCGCCTGTCATCTATTTTTAATTTTCGTGCTCAACAGCGCCTGCTTTGTATTCGTCGGGTTCATATCTACATCTTAATCCAGCCTCCTAGTTCGTGCATACGGTACTTTTCCTACAATATCTGCTGGCCCGTATTTTAATGAACGACCTAATATATGAAAAATACTCCATTTTTTTTAGGATTCGCTGGAAGAAAGCGTATTATTCACTATCTTCGAATGAAAAAATTAGTGCTAATATTCCGTGGCAATTTGTTTTGCAACAAATAAAATATAAAGAGAAAATTTCCTAAGGCCAAAAAATTTAGAAAAAACGTTTTCGCGGTCGTCGTGCGACACGTCTCCTATTATTAACATGAGAAAGTTCTCGCATTTTGATAGATATAAGCGAATTGAATAAAATGCACCACCACTAAGTTTTCCTCTTTCCAGCGGCTTAACTTAATTACCCGAGGGTGTTTTTGTAATTTCTAAATGTGTCTAAGTGTTTTTTGTATCTTGTGTATTTTGCTCAGCAAATAATTAGCGCTCCTCATTCACTGGACCTGAAGTTTAATGTATCGAAATTAGATATCGAGATCTAAAGGTAGCGTATAAACTTCGAATAAACAAGCATGTTAAACTAAAATTCTTTATCATTCTTCCTGAGTGATACTTGAGAAGGAATCCACTAAATTGTATAATAGCAAGAATAGGTACAATGCCGAAATTCAAGCGATGCCAGAATTTCTAGGCATGGAATTAAATTTTAAAATAATCCCATGTTACCTGACCATTTACTCGAGACCTAGAATTCCTGTTTTTCGTATTTTTCGTAGAATGGATAGTCCCTTCGCTCTATGTTGTATTGATTGAGTTATTATTTAACCAATTTGGAGTTATAACATGGAAGAATACAAGGAAGCGCCTCTTGTAGCACTTCCAATGTTAAAATGTGTCACTTGCTGCTATCGCAGCGCACCTGGCGGCCTACATGATTGCGCTTAAAATCCCTATGATCTTTTGTATGATTTTAGAATTACAGATGCCTTTGAAGTAATTGAATACTTGAAATTTCATTAAAAATGTTTATATTTGCATTTTATGATAGTTTTTGTAGGAAATAAATGCTTCTCTTTCATACAATGTTTATTTTCTCCTTTCATTTTAATGGCCCTTTTCAAATTTAATATGGGCCCGGTTTAGGAGCACTTTCTTTTTAAATGGTAGAAAAAGTTTTGGAATTCTTTTTTTAAAATTGATTTAAATGGTTCAGGGGTTTCCGTGAAGTTAGCTGTTAAGTTCTAGGCATGTTGACTGAGGGAAAGAGCAATAATTAACAAAATTTCTTCAAAATATCATTGTTTCAGTTATTTAACCCACAAAATTAAATATTTATTATATTATTACAGCATTATCATACAAAAAAAGATTCTCGCACAATGAAAACAAACATCGGGATTTCGTAGCACTCTGGCGACAACATGATATCTCGTCCTATGTCGCATGACGCTTTTTTCGGCGAGAGGCACTTCCATCTATTCTTCCATGGTTATAATTATAACCATCTATTCTTCCATGGTTATAAGTTTTTGAGATTGTTCTGCTTACCTACAAGTATAATTATCCCGGGCAACGCCGGGTCCTCTGCTAGTTACATTATAAAATTAATGATAATTAAAATTTTATAAAGTTTTCGATGAGAATAATTTATTATTAAAGTAATTGAAGCAATTGTTGAGATTAAATGACGTTTTCGACAGGTTTTCAGCAAACTTCGCGTGATGTTTAGACCCTTAACATTTGAGTTTTGAACATTTTGCATAAGGAACTTTAAGTTTGTAATCATGCAAAGGATCACGCTAGGTACTTATTGTCCCTGAATTACGTTACACCTTGTATATATATTGACAATTTTATTATTTGTCAAGAATTCATTTGCGACCTCCTGTTGGTTGCCAAAATACTGTATATTTAAAATAAAGTCCTCTACCACCCCTAAAAGTAGATACAAAGAGTTCGTAAACACCCTGTATATTGCGTAATATTTTATTAAACTTTAGTCAAATCTTTAATATTTAATTAATTTTTCAAAGTCTGTTGCCACATTTTTTACAATTAGTAAGCTATTCTTTTAATATTGAAATAGAAGATAATTAAAATTCGTCACTCCAACATCTATTTATGGTAAAATTTCACATTATTCATGCGATAAAGTAATTATGAATTAATTATTACCAAAGACTCCGTGTTAATAATGAAAATGCACATTTACATTGACTTAAGATATTAGGGGCGTTTTCGGCATTACCACAATTACACAGGGGAAATCCCCTGATAATTTATGAAATTTATCTTTTCTTTTATGTAATTGCCTTTTTTTCTGCTCCTTGTTACAAATATTATGTTTTAAATCGTTTCCTGAAGTGGCGATAGAGTTAATAAATATTAATTAAGAGCTACTTGTTTACAAAGCAGTAAATGCAGCTTTAATAATCTTCTGGCATCGCTATATTTTTCACTTAATTCAGTTATAATGGAAGAAATTTTGGAAAAATTTAAGATGTTTACTAAACAATTAACAGATAAGCAGACCTTAAGCTGTAAGAAGATTTATGCGCTATGCTGCGCGGCTTATAAAAGGTTTTCGAACCAATTCGGTCTTTACCTTGAGACGAAATGGAGTGATCTGAATCCAATTAGAGTTTAAACTTTCGTATTGTTTGTTAAAACGCAATTCCATTATAAAGCATAGATTTGCATCAAGAATGAAGAATTTGATAATTTAACACTGAAGATTTATTTCTTCGGAATTCCCGGAATTGAAGTTTTGGTTAAATGCGTGTAATTAAATTAAAATAAAGAAAAACATTTCCGTTCAAATGTTTCCTGTTGGAAAAAAATCATAACAGAGAGCAAGTCAATCAAGTTTTTATAGTCTACCGACTTAAAAAAATTATCTACAAAGAATTTCTTCTGTTATCTTCAGTTTTACATTATTCTAATTTAAGTGATTATCAAGGCGTAATTGATTTTCGCATTTTTAATAAATAACGTTTGATTTTAAGGGGAAATTCTTAATTTTAAGTAATTTTGATGAAATGGGGGTTCATGTGTCATTTCTCTACGAGTCTGCTTAGAAAGACTATGATCGTTCTCCCCGGAGGTGGTGCGACGAGGAAAGCGACGTTTGGCTGGAGAGAGAGAGAGAGAGGCAGAGGCGAAACAGAGTGTGACAGGTTGCGACACCTGTGAAGGAGAAGCGAATCATAATTAATAAACGGCGACAGAGACAGGGCTCGGTCTTCCTTCCCACTAACAGGTGACGGGAGAATTAACTTGTCTAGATTCTCATTAACGTCAACAGGAGAACGGCTGTCCTTATAATGAAATTTGATTATTGGGAGAAAAAATGTTGATGTCTCCATTATATCATGATGTATATAATTCATAACGGCTTTGAACGAAGCGCATTTAATTTATCCGCTCCTCTATAAGTCACGAGGGCAAAACGAAACCATTTTGCTTAATTAAAAAAGGTATGTCCAAATATATATATTTACACTGTTAATTCGATAAAGAATCAACGTACTTAACGTATTCCGTGTTTCATGAATTTTTTACCAAATCATTAATATATACGAAATTTGGGAACTTGCATTAATTAATGACTAATATTAAGTGAATCTACGATCAAACGTTTTTAAAATAAAAAATATAACACTGAATTTCAAAGACTGGAATATTAAAAAAAAATTAATACGGCGGAGTTGCATGTCAAAATGACTGAAAGAGACGAAAGAGAAAAAAATTATTTAGGATAAAACTGATGGTCATTTATTATTTACTCATCTGATTTCATCTAATTCTACATTTTTTGAATTAACAAATCTTCAAATTTAATAAATCAGTCTAAAAATAGTATCAAACTTAAATTTTTACATATAACAGCAAAATTGTATGTATGTTATGTTAAATTTTTACTTATAACACACGATTAGACTGCTTTTAATAAGGTGTCGGCCCTTTTCTTGCAAGAACAAAAGCCATCCACTAGATGGTCGGAATTTTTCCAGAGATAATACCCGCTAAGTTTGTTGAACATTGTCGACAAGCCCCTCTTTAAACGTTGGTCTTGGCCCTGGATGGTTTAAAACTCAGATGAGTTTTTCCTCAAATCCTGTCTGGGTGATAACATTCAGAAAGACTTTCATGGTTCAAGCTATCTGTCCATATAGTGACCGTAAGGGTATAGAGCATTGTCCTTCTGTAAATACTTATCTTCAGTAAGGTAAACCATCAATATAATTATGTGGACTTGGTCTGTGACGATATTTGAATATCTTTGGCCGGCCAGAGATGGGACCTTCACGTAAACGAAAGGGCTCAAACAATTCCACGAAAACATGCTTCAAGTGTTTATAACGTTGCATCCATCAGTGTTGTAATAATGCAGGCTTTCCTGCGTTTTTCTCCATATCCGCATCCTACATTCTGCATGGTATAGTTGAAAACGAGATTGGTCAGAGCACTTCATCTTTTGCTACTCAGAGCCATGCACTACTTGGGGGAATATCTCGGCGTCTCTGACAGTAATCGGCACGAAAATTTATCGGTCCAAATTTTATGTAATTAATAAAATATTTTAATTGTTTTTTCATAAATGAAACTATCTTCATTTCCTCCTTATAAAAATTAGGGGATATTCAAAATGAATATGAAGCGATAAAAAAGAAGCATTTGATTTTTGTTTAATAAACAAGAACATCAAAAAAGCAAATGACAAGTCAAAGATAGTTTTCTGATTATGCAAATGGGATGCAAACCAAATTTTTATTTCATTGGTGAAAATACACTATGAAAAGGCTAAAAGTATTGCAGTATCTGTTCTTAGCCTGATCAAATTGCACATCCTGTAACTTCTTTGCTCTTGCAATGCCCCTGCAACACGATTTGCCAGAATCCGAAGCCTGGAGAGTCATAGGATGTCTTGAAATTGGTTGAACACAAACGACAATGGCAGCAGCACTTGGAACTCCCAAAGCATGACTGTGGAATCGCTTTCAAGAGACTGGCATAGTACGAGAAGACGAGAGCGTGGTCGCATATCTGCCATAAGAGCACGAGATGACCGTTATTGGTAAGAAAGAACTAGCGCAGCAATGCGACGGAGCTACGGGGACAATTTCATGCTGCCACTGGACGACGGTTATGCACCCAGACCATACGAAATTATCTCCATCGCATTGGACTGTGTACCCGGCGACCAATGATATGCATTCCGTTATCTGCTGAACACCGTAGAATCCGTAGGTGGGCTGACAAGCATCGTTTTTAGACCCGCGATTAATGGTCAACTGTTCTCTTCTCTGTTAACTCAAGGAACATTGAAGAATCCAGGTTAAGTGCGAGAAAGGGACGCCTTTGGAATCACGGTGTGAGCTAGCACCAACTTGGTGGTCGTACCGACCTTCAGATTATCAGAAACAGATCGCTTACTGCTGTCGGATATCGAGATGGAGATCCTGCACCCTTAACAGGGCACTGACACGTGCGTTACAATCTTCTTCAATAATATGAGGGAAAAGTAATATATTTCTGTTTTTTTTAAGCACGAGCCTACCTACAACTGTCTAGCGTGCTTTACCATGAGAATCCTGTGTTCTTGCTAAATCCCAGTGAAGCTGCGCTAATATTTCAGCTATTTCGCCTAGCGATTCAAACTTTGTTACCCTATGCTGAAGCAGTTGCAAAAAACTTTCTTTTCATAGGTCCTACCGTGCGCATATCGTCAACAACTTGCTTCAGGATGCAGGCCTTCTCATTCTCCAGACCTGGATCCCATTAAACATGCGTGGGGTGCACTGGGAAGACGTTTGGCAAACCCTTCAATGCTTCCCACAACACTTCTTGAGCTGGAATTTGCCCTGGAGCAAGAGTGACAGGGGATTCCACAAAAATTGCTGGACAATCTGATCCTATCTATGCCTCATCGCTATCAGTGTATTTTGGTAGTGCAGGGTGACCATACACCCTACTGAACAGTCAATGCTTCTGTTCAGCCCAATCAATAACTCACATGCTACTCAATCACGATACCTGAGTTTGCATCTCATTTGTATAATCGGACAACTTTCTTTGACTTATCATTTGCTTGTCTGATGTTTATGTTTAATAAAGCAAAAAAAAATGCTTTATTTATCGCTTCATATTCATTTTGAAATGTCCCCTAATTTATGTGAACGGTGTATAATGAAGGTAGTATAATTATAAAAATCTATGATAACAGATGAATTTAATGCAGAATTATATGGTAGCGGTATTAAGTATGACTTTTTTCGGAGATACGCGCTCAATGTAAAGGCCGGAAATAATGCCCAAATCCTGTGCTGTGTAAACTGGATACTTTTCATCCTATTCGTTGCAATCAGCAAAGGTTTCTGAAAAGGACTTCTGCTTCATGAGTGAGATACCGTGTACTGTATGTTGACAGGCCTTCGGAATTCCTGGTTAAAGTTAGCTGAAATTTGACATAATGCTGCCCTCGTGTTAAAATGAACAAGTCTCCTCTCAGTTCGAGCATCCAGTAGCCGCGGACGAGTCTTTGGCTGAGTCCCGGTTTTCTGTTTGATGGTCCACTGTCTGTAAATTTTAACAACCACAGGTCTCGGACATATCAAAATTGCTCATACAACTGCTTCTACAGCGGTTGAGTCAAAATTAGTGGTCGACTCGAGAGGGGGGGGGGGGGTAGAGTTTGACAGTTCTGGGCGAAGACCATTTATCACAAGGGTATATCGCAGTTTATTAAGAGAAAAGAGTGGGAAGAAACGTCAGTACGAATTTGAATGCCATAGACACTGTGCCACCTGCGTCAGCCAGTGTAAAATATGCCAGAAAAATTGGTGATACGCGGGCTCCTTCGTCACTATTGGAAAAAGGGGACCAGTGCGCGAGCAGCAGCCGCCAGAATTTGCAGGACAGCACGACCAATGAACGGACAGCACGACGGTGGTTCTCCCGCTTTTCGTCTGGAGACATGGGCCTGGAAGATGCGCCAAGGAGCGGAAGACCCAAAGAAGTGGATGACCCAGCCCTACGGCAACAAATGGAAGCCAACCCAGGCAGCACCACCCGTGGACTAGCGGCGGACATCGGGACATCACAATCGAGTATGGTTCGACATCTGCACGCCATGGGAAAGGTCAACAGGAGGTGCCGAGTTTTGCCCCACGAGCTGACAACGGGTGAAGGTGTGTCGTTAACTGCTGGAAAAAATCGAGGTTCTGCCACATCTAGCATACAGCCCCAACGTGGCACCTTCCGACTACCATCTCTTCCGGTCCATAGCGCACTTCCTGCGTGGACGGCGCTTCGCCAATGTCAGTGGGGTTGAAGCCCCCGTGCGTGACTTTTTCTGGCTGATCGTTGGATGAAGACCATCGAGCATGATGGACTCTACTTTGAAGATTAGCAATGAGTAGTTCCTGTCTGGTGCCTATTTAAAAGTTTGCGCGGTGGTCGGCCACTACTTTTGACTCAACCTCTGTAGAACTCAGTTTTTTTGTTTTCTTTTATCATTCCTGTCAAATAATGTTTTTACCCATTCTTTCAAAAGCAGTGCATTCATTAGTTTCTGCAAGCATCAGTAATTTTTTATAACAATGTTGCCATATGGCATTAGTAACATAATGTTATAGTTTTTTGCAGAAAATGGCCTGGTGGCCATGATAAATTGGCCATTGAGTTCTCTTGAGCTTTTTACAAAGATCTCACGAAAACACAAATATTAGCTTTTCTGCATAGCACAAGTGAAATAGGAAAAAACGGTTTCATATTTTCGGCTATCTGCAGATGGGTAGTTACTTTGACCACGTCCATAAATGCGCTTAATTAAATGATATGTTCCATTACCTGCATAAAACCCACAGAATAATTCTGAGATGCATTTCATTAGACATTGCATTAAGTTCTTTTCTTAATTGCATTAAGTTCTTTTCGCAGAGGTTGGTTAGATAAGTATAGAGAGATGAGGCAGTTAACAATGAACGATTTGGTCTTCTTGC
Source organism: Rhysida immarginata (assembly GCA_023313115.1). Taxonomy (NCBI): domain Eukaryota; kingdom Metazoa; phylum Arthropoda; class Chilopoda; order Scolopendromorpha; family Scolopendridae; genus Rhysida; species Rhysida immarginata. The sequence goes on along the minus strand of JAHWFO010064584.1, from coordinate 2,204,534 downwards.
ATGATTCCTTGTGACTAAATCATGCTTGACGATTGCACACATCTTAAAAGTGCACTGTCGAATACGCCTACGCAGTTAGCTGACGAGGTTAAACCTAATATGGTGGCAAAATAGAACACGTTCTAGGAAGGGTGCATATGCGCCCTTTCCGATACAGGTTTCAGTAATTCCATAATAATGTGCAAGGAAAGTGCAAGGAGCAAGATCTCATCATAAGTACAGGTATTAGCAGTAACTAAGTAAAGGTATTTAAAGGGACAAACAGCTTCCACCTCAGAACAGTTTATAGTGAAAATCGAACCAGAAACAGAACGCAGCCTACACGTAATAAACCAGTATGAAAACGTCATTCGAAAACCTATATACACAGCGCCACATGGTCAAGAAGCTAAAAGTGTCTCAAAGAAGTGTCGGATGCATCAATAGAGAAAAAATGAAACTGCAGTGTCGACATAAGGCCCGTGGTCATCGTCTGACAGAACGATGCATCCGCGAACGCTTCACGGACGCCAGAAAATTAACAAAAAGTATCTAGCACATGACAGATGGCAATGAGTGGTCATCCTATTTGAAGATCGGATAAACCTCGATGGCGCCTAACATGGCAAAGGATGGCCTACCTTATTCAACCAATGCAAAGAGAAATTTTCAAAAGGTTTATGTTTGCAGCTGCATATTATGTCATGGTAAGCTCAGGTTACACAAGCTGGCTACTAACGTTAAAATCAACTCGGCCTATTTCCAACAGAAGGTAATGGAGCCAATATACCATCAAGAAATTCCCCGTTTCTACTGTACGAATAGATATCCACATGGATAACGCATCGAAACACACCTCCTTTCTTCAGTGCAGAAAAAGAAATAGGAACCGCAATCAAGATGATCCCATTTTCATCCATCCCGATTAATTTCCGCGACGCCTCATCCCTAGATTTCTGTCAGTTAGGACGTCTTAAAAACGTCACTCTACAAAGCTTCTGAAAGGTCTATGGAGAGTGTGCGATGAGGTGTAGAGCAAGATCCCTCTTGCTGTGCTTCGTAAAAGTTCGTCACAATGGAAACTGCGACGTTAGGTCATTGTCCTAACAGGAGAATCACAGTGAACACAACAGTTGGTGGAGGAACGGTATCTCGAAAAGAAACAAAATCAAAATCGTTCAATTTTAACTGTCTTGACTCTCTGTAATTCATGAATAACAGTTTGTAAGATTATAGGGCTTAAAACAAATTATTTACTTAAACTAAAAAGTTGTAACTGATAGCACAATAACGGAGAGCAAAGATGGTATCCGCTAACGATGCTTCATACAAAGTTCTTTCATTACTGCACCATAATGGCGGAAGAACGTTTGCTGTACAGAAAAACGCATACAGTGTTTAAGTTTATTTTCACGTGTACCACCAGATATTAATCAACATAAGATATCATCCTACAGAAGGTGGACGTGTCGAAATGTGAGAATGAACATCGCATGTAGGCTTGCCTTCACATGGATGGGGCACAAGTCGATCACAAAATGGAGAAGGTTTGGTTTGGTTTGGTTGGTATTAAACGTCCTTTTCAACTGCTATGGTCATTTCAGGTCGGCGTTATAGGGGCCGCAAATTTTGCCTCGCAAGGGTTCTTTAACGTGCAGCCGGCAAACGACTAGACGGGACCAACGGCTGTACTTCCCTTCCGAAGGAACTGCGCGATCTCAGGATTTCCCCCTGAAAAATCCTCGTCGTCCTCGGCCGGGATCGAACCCGCGTACTCGGGCATCAGAGGCGATCACGCAACCACTGAGCCACCGAGGCCGATCAAAATGGAGAAGAGATTACAGATAATCGAATGGGCTCTCAATTGCAGGTTTTTTTTTAATAATTTAATTTCTTTACAAAATGTAAGTCGTGAACTCTGGAACTTTTTCCAAGCGAAAACGCGAGAAAAAGAATTTGTTTTAGCTTTTTCAAACTAATTCCTAGAAACAGCGCACTGACACGTGCATTACAATCTTCTTCAATAATATGAGGGAAAAGTAATATGTTTTTGATTTTTTAAGCACGAGCCTACCTACAACTGTCTAGCGTGCTTTACCATGAAGATCCTGTGTTCTTGCTAAATCCCACTGAAGCAGCACTAATATTTCAGCTGTTTCGCTGAAACTCGTCTGCCGACTCTGTTTTATTCGCAAAGAATGGCGGCGTTCAAATTTCATTAAAACTCGTAAATTAATTTGCTTGTCGTACGTAAAAGAATCCTGAGGTAAAATTTCCATCCTTCATTGGCGGTTACATATGATCTCGCCAGTTGAGAGAGTCGTTAAATTTAAACAAACAAAACCACCCAACCTTCCGAAATAATGTGAATCGACGCAACGAGGCATCTAAATTGGATATGAAGAAAGTTTCCTTCTTTGCTTAGAATCTCAAGTTTAGCTTAGATGGCTAAATGATTAGGAACCGTTTTATTTAATATTGCAATTAGCGATGAAGATTATCTGTAAAGCAAAGAAAATCTACACCTTCCGTTGAGACCTATGTCAACCCTTACTATTTGTTTATTTTAGTAAATGCACATGAATTCATTTTGGAAAACTAAACTGTAAATAAAGGAGGAATATTTCACATTCTAATTTTTAAGCAAACATTTCGAAGTAAATCTGAAGGTGTAAACATTTTTCTTGCTCGTTTAAGCGATATCATTACTAGATGGCGGCATCGGTCTTTTCCGCTCAAATGGGAATGAGTTTGCTTTTGAGGATAGAAGGGTAAGAGAGAAAGAGAAAAGAGAGCTTGCAGCTGCGTGTGAATGTGTGTATGTATGTATGTGTGTGTGTGTGTATGTGTTCATTCCAATGACAATGCCTTCGAATGATACGCTTTAACGGCCACAAAGATGGCGACTTTGTTACGAAAAGCATGCTGAGCCATGGCCCTTTTATGGCGCCGAGGACACAAGCAATGTGAACGCGGGCCTTCCTAATTGATAAGCCGCGATTCGATCGATCGATGGCAACCAACGCTGCCGCTGTTCAAGGAAACGTCAGAGGATGAAAACCGGGAGAGGAGTGGGGATTTCTCTTTAGCGATGCTTTTCACTTTAGTTCGTGCAGAACTCGCACAGACTGCACTGAAAGCGGATCTTCGTTGCTTTCGATTTATGACGGCGATGAGAATCATTTCTACAGCGATGGAAGATAAAAGAGGGCGAGAGAGAGAAGGAGCATGTGCGTGTATGTGTGTGCGAAGGAATATAAATCTTTAGGAAGCGAAGACTCGCCGAAGAGAACCAAATACTCAGAGAGGTTCAAAATAATAAAACGCATAAAGAAGGAGAAGCAGCTCTCAACTTTACTCAAGCAATTATAAGCAAGAGGGAAAACAAGAGCCGATCACGCTCTTGTTTATTTTCAAAGAGGCAGATGAAGGGAAGATATTTAAATCAATTTCTTAGTAACTAAGAGGTAGGAAAAAAAAAGCCTAATTACTTAAGTAAAGATTTAAAAAAAAACATGTCAAATGTGTCTAATGTCGGACGGGAGTTGTGATAAAGCAGCAGCAGGGACTCTTTAAAAATAAATACGAAGAGAGAGGAAAAAAAGCTTGATGTACACGGGAGTCTCTTGTGTGCAGCTCTTTCACCGTGATGAATTGCATCCCTATCAGTTTCCTTCTCTCTTTCTCATTTCACGAGCAAATTGGAAATTAATCAATCATTTTCGTGTCGGAAGATCGGAACCCGAATACGTAATCATAGGCGGCTCGATGGTTGCGTTTTTTAAAACCCCCATTTCATTCTATCGCTCTCTCTCTCTCTCTCTCTCTCTCTCTCTCTCTCTCTCTCTTTCTCTGCTTCGTTCTTTATCTGTGGAGTGAAAGTGAAATTAGTTCGTGATGAGAAAAGAGAAAGTTGACGGACGTTAGAGAAAGAGAAGAAAATTAGAAGGATTTTATTTTCTTTTTCATTATTTAAATTATTTGAAGGAAAAAAACAAGCAGAAAAAAATGTTAAAAAAATCTCAAAGCTATTAAGGGAAACAAAAATGCCTCAATATTGTATTTTTAAATCTAAAATGAAAACAATTGAAGCGGAGTAGCTATCAAAAGAGCAGAAGTAAGTGGAAAATTAAATGGAATAATCGCAACCGATTTAAAAATGAAAAAAACGCGGAAAACTCGTTTAGGAGCATTAGAGAAAAATTAAATTACGAAATTTCTAATAAGGTTAATAGCATGTATTTCAACTTAATTAAAGTAAAACGTAGATAACACTTTTAAAAATTTGACTAACGTATTCAGCATTTGCTTCATTAAATAATTATCAAGCCCCTTATTAACTTTATTCACAAATTCTTTACGTTTTTATTGTCTATAACATTTAAAAACAACAAAAAATGCTTTACGAGACTCCAAATCCATAACCCTTCCGATTCCAGACCTACAGGATCTACAAATGGTTGCAGCGGTTTAACCAAATCCTAGTGGCTTTGGTAGAGCGGTATTCAAAAAGTCACGGATTGGTAAGGGAAATGTTACGGGGCACTATCCTATTGAAATACAAGATGAGACGGGAAGGTTCGGTGAATGCCTCAGAAAACCAAATAGGGACAGGTATTTCAGATATGATAATTTACTGTCCTTCAAAGTAAGCCCCGTGGGCACTGTACCCTTTTGAAAAATCTGCCTCTTTAATCCCGTGGCCCAGTTCGTACAACTGTTGCAAGGCGTGTGAAAAATCCTCTTTCGATATTGCCTGAAGTTTCCTCGTCACAGCCGTTTGAATATCCGGAACGTCGAGAAATCTGTGCCCTTTCATTGTTGATTTCAAACGAGGAAACAGGAAGAAGTTCGACGGTGACAGGTCTGGAAAATATGGAGGGTGGTAAAGTTGGCATAAGCTAATTACCAAACATGTCCGGCCGGCCAGGTGACCGAGAGGGCTAGGGCGTAGGCTTTCTAGTTCTCGAGTCCAGCTGGTCGTGGGTTCGAATCCCACCGCGGGCATGGATGTTTGTGTTTGTCTGAGGGCTGCGTACAAATATAACTTGCGTAAAAGGCGCAAAATGACCTTAGTAGTCGACGCCAAAAATTCTAATAAACCAACCAACCAAACATGTCCAGTTCCTTCGGAAAAGTAACACGTTCATAAATTTTGATTTTGAATTTACAGAAAACATAAAGATATGATTCTCTTATATAACCATACTTTATCCAAAGATGCTAATAGAACAACCGCAAGAAATTTGGAAAATAGTTGCTGTTGTAAGAAATTTTTATTGCACTATGTAGAAAAGGCCATTAAGAATGCCAAAACACCAAATAACTATAAAACTCCGAATTTTGGAGAAAACAAGTTTTTGGAACAAAGCCCTTTATTTCTATTATATACATGTACAAAGTTCATTGCCATCAATACTCTCGCTTTGTACTCCAAACCCATATTATTGCAACAAAGTAACAAAATTTATAGATTTGATTAATTGACTCACTTAAATGTAAAGATTATGTACAGCTGCTTATCTTGACCGGTAATTTTACCTTTTACAAGGGATTTTTAACGTCAAAGGGATAAATTAGATTGAAGATCAAGGAGGCGTGTGTAAAGAAGTTGACTATTACGGAAGAACTCAAATACACCAAAATATTATAAGAAAATCACTCAAGTACGCGGGTTCAATCCCGGCCGAAGACGACGAGGATTTTTTCAGGGGGGAAATCCTGAGATCACGCACTTCCTTCGGAAGGGAAGTAAAGCCGTTGGTTCCGTGTAGTCGTTTGTCGGCTGCACGTTAAAGAACCCTTGCGAGGCAAAATTTGCGGCCCCTATAACGCGTTCTGAAATGACCATGGCAGTTGAAAAGGACGTTAATACCAAACAAAATCAAAAAAAAAAATCATAACAAATAAAAATACAAACAAGGTTACATAACAAACACCTTCTCATATTGCAAGACTGCCATGTTGGTGGCACCGCCAACCTAGCGGTAGCTGATAGAACTAAAAAGAAACTTGGTTAGTTTGTCTTTCGTTTGATATGTGGGAGGCCATTATTATATTATGTTTGCAGCCAACCTCATTACGACTCTCACTCGGCTTCTCCGCCATTCATTCTGAAATTTAGGCGATTTTGATTTCCGTGATCAACTTGCATTTCAGGTTAGGAATTTGATTGGATCTTCTAGAAAAACATCGCATGTTTCATAATGTTTCATAAAGTACTGCATCTATTATTTTAAGGAACTTTGAACCATCCACCATTTCGTCTTCTTTAATTTATTTTTTTTCCTATGTGGAATATCTATTTCAAAATCCTTATCGTTAGACGTAATTACTAATATCCTATAAGTAATTCTATATTTACTTTTAATAACAAATATTGTGAGAATAACTTTTAATTCGTGATTACAAAAACACTGAAACATAAAGACATTATATTTATTTCGTATTATGGTAGAATCTTCATGGATAACAATGACATTGAGGTCTGTGCGTTTGAGATCCGTTGACGTTAAGTGAAGTCATCAAACATCGAAATGAACGCAGTACTTACATTAACAATCACTTATTTGCATATCAAAGAGCGTAAAAAAGTTGCTTGGCAGTTTTCATTTATTAAAAACTTTTCCCCCAATAATTTCAAAAACCGTTTTCATTATCGTTGGAATGAAGCGGTCAAATTAAGCTGATTGCCTCGGTTAATCAATCATTTCCCTCGCATCAAATTTGCACTTCCACCCTTCATGCTATCAGAAATGTTGATAAAGTGGATCGATCATTTTGGCCTGGAATGTAGTGAAACGGGGGAAGTGATTGAGTAGCTGCGCCAGGCGAAATGAAGGCGAGACACGAGCTGTCCCTGACACCTTTCTCTGTCTAAACAATGTCACCCACTCTCTTTCCTTTCTCCGTTTCCCTTGCTTCCCTACCTTCTCTTTTTCTTTTACTTCTTTTCGCCTTTCTTTCGTGCTTTGCTCTCCGTGATAATACTAATGGGGTGGGATGGAGGCCATGGGCTCGTCTCCCTAGCTCTCTCTCAGTGGTGACTCGCCGGGGTCACTGGCCATTCGTCGTGATCTCTTCAGCTCCTCTGACCGCAGTCTCCGGTCTCCTGCCGTCATCGGGGAAGATTTGACCGCAGGTAAAGTGACCGTTCACAGGGGTCACTGTGGCTACATGGAAACGCAATTGTAACCATTTTCTGAACTTTGATTCCTGCTCTGAATCGAAATCCTTTCGCCTGTTTCCCAACCGTGACACTAGCTAGAAAAAATATATATAGAGATTTAATTTAATGAAACGGCATTTCACATTACAGAATTAAAGCCATATATTTCAAAGCATTATATATCCCTTCGTGAATTCTAAGTGAATTAACATGTTGCAAATAACACTAATTAATAAAACTCTTTCCTGTATACGAATGCAGTATGGTTTTTATTCTGATATTTGTCTAAATTAAATAATATTCGCTAAATTAAAAATAATATTCGCTTTATTCAATTAGGGCAATAATACGCCATGGATAACTCAACATTTAGTAAATATAATATAAAAGTTGACCTAAAGATTATGAAATTGGATTCAGAAAATTCAGCATTTTTGTTAATACATTTTTGTAGTTTTATATGATTTGTAATTATTCCATGTTACTCTGTAATTTTTGGTAAAATGTTTTTTAGAATTAAACAATAGCTTAATTTTAATGTAAGAAGATGTATAAATATTGAATTTAGAACAACGTACAAGCAGAACGGACTCTAATGAGAATTCCACTGTAGCCGAACCGATAAGCGATGGAGTCAGAGTATTCTATTTGTACAGAGTGATTCATATAAAACTAAGACATTTCTTGCTTTATTTATTTCAACAAGAATGATGCTAGCCACAATTTGTAATATCTCAAATTTAGAGTACATTTGGGAGAATAGGTGCTTCTATAGGAAATTCTGAAACACGTCTTGCATGTTACTGGCTGCTCATTGGAGGACTAGACTATGTTGCAATACCATTGATCTCTTGTCTTATGTTCTGTTTGAAATCATCCAATGTTTAGGGGCGCTTGACATAAACTGGAAATGCAAATGGAATGTCTTGAGAGAACACCATGCAATGATATCGTATTGATATCAATTATCGTATTGATATCTACCGTGTAACAAAGGACTCGTACATAGAATGTCTATAAATTAGTCATAAAAAGACTTCTAAAATTTTTTTACTATATTCGTAAAACAGTATTTGTACTATAAAATAGTGATAATATCTATTACTTCTGTATTTCCTCTGGATCTGTTGGATGGTGACATATATTATCCCTGAAATGCAATGCTTAATATCCATGAAAAAAAAAGAAAAAATGGGTCTGGTATTGCAATAAGATAATTATTTTTTTTTACTGTAACCGATCATTTCGATAATTACTTGAAAGCCTAGAAATTACCTAGTTAGTATGATGTTGATGTTATTTTCTAGCCCGTGATTATATCGTAATTTTCTCTCCTTTTCATCCATAAAATACTTGAATATTAACTCTGATTACAAAGTGCTAACTGTGATGTTATATTATGTCGAAATTGATGGCCATGTCATGGACGACACAGTAACAGCAGATACAGGATTTGTATAAAAAGTATCGGGAATAATTTTTTCCTGACGTGACTGTAGTTCGCAACGCGCTCGCACCGAGCGTGATCGACGGTGTGGGGTCTGAACTTCAAAACGCGCCAGGCATCAGTCGCCTGCGAGCGTTTGTTCAGGCTAGATCGAAGTTTTAGTGGACCCCTGTCGAGTGAATCGGTGCAAGCTCAAAATGCAGCGAACGATTGAACAGCGGTACGCTATCAAATTTTGTGTTGGACTGGAGAGATCGGGTACGGAGACGTTGGGCATGATTCGCCAAGTGTTCAAGAATGAAAGCATATGTCACAAACTTCAGTTTTTAAGTGACACAAGCTCTTCAAAGACGGCCGAGAAAGTGTGGAGGACGAGCCACGCGCTGGACGGCCACGACAACGTGCAAATTGTGCGTGAAGTGCTGAACTCAGACTATCGGTTAACCGGGTGAGGCTATCCATCGCCAAAAATTAGAAATTGCATCACGACAATGCACCCAGCAACACCTGCTCCAAGGTGACCGACCACCTGACGAAAACGGCGTCGCGACGATTCCCCAACCCTCTTACAGTCCCGACTTGGCCCCAGCAGACTTTTTCTTATACCCAAAATGAAATCCTCCCTCCTAGGACACCACCATGGGACCATAAGTCCCGTCAAAGAAGCTTGCACGCGTACCCTTAAGGACCTTCCGGAATCCGCCTACCAGGAAGCCTTCGAGTCGTGGAAAAGCCGCTGGCAAAAGTGTGTCGTCGCTCAAGCGATGTACTTTGAAGAATTTTAAGGTTTTGTAGCAATATCTGAAATAAATCTATTTTTCCGAAACTTTTCCCAATACTTTTATACTCACCTTGTAGTGCAATAAATGGGTAAATAATGGTTTGGGAAGTATGACAAGATATCCAGCATGTTCCCTGGCCTCCAAAATCACCTGCACTTGACTAAACTGCAGATGAGATTTATTTTTCTACAAAAACAGTTACAAGTGTCTCAAAGCCATTAAAAATTGTGTAGCAATCTAAAGACGTTGGCTATTTGATACACTTGGTACATAAAGCTCACATTTTTGTCTAACTCTTTTATAATTATACTTCTAATTTATTTTTAAATGTAAATCATTCACAGTTATTCTTTTATATTACGGCAATTTAGGAAATCAATCAGAATTAATTTGAAATTTAGAAATGTCTTCAGAAATAAGAGTCTTATCTCCAAAAACCTATACATCGCCCTACTAGATAATTTTATATGGGAATAAAATATTAAATGCTCGTAAAGTCTTATTTACTAGGAAACAGGTTTTCTTTATTCATTAACTAGTAATTTGAAAGCAGTTATTAGGTTTCCTCGTTAAGGAATAAATTTTTAATAAACTAAGATATACTTAGGAAAACGCAAGAAGGATTTTGAATTAACGAATTAAAAAAATGAAGGAATAAAGGAAGGACGACAATATAATGATGTACAGAAGTCTATCATTATTCGAAATCTAATATTATCAGCGAAGTTATAACAACGGAATATGCTTGTTTATTTCTTTAAATAAAAAATCTTTTCTTCCGGTAAATAATACTGGCTAGATAATGGGGCTTTCTAATATTAAATGAAAAAAGTCAAAATGTAGATACTAAGGTTTCCATGGAAACTTTTTGTTATTTAATTTAAACTGAATTTACCCTCTAGAGATCTTCTCCCTCTCAAACAGTCAAATGAAACGAACACGCTTGAAAAGAAAACATCATTTGACCTTTATGAAATGTTAAAGGATCTCATAGGTACTCAATACGTTTTATCCATAAAATCCTATTAATGTTTGATTCTTGCTTGATTGATCAATATTCAACAATCCAGTAAACTTAGACTAAAGAGTCACAAAATTTCAACTATAACCTGCTTAATATTGTGAGTAAATTGTGCACATTGTTGCTTTCTATAGCTCTTGTTCTTTAACTTCCAGATGTATACCTCTTTCAGGGTATAAAAACCTTCAATCAAAGAAATACCGGGAATTGTTTAATAAAACACAAAATATTAATTTAATCATCCAAATTTATTTTATCACCTTTAAAATACGCCCCATTTGAGGCGCTACTCTGACGCCATGGAAACATTTCTTAAAGGCATTTTCTGGTATGGCCTTCCGCGATTTTTGTTTTTGTTAGTCTTCAACGAAATGATAATTTGAATTTGGGCAACAGGAAAAAGTCACATGGGGCCATATCTGGCGAATACGGTGCTTGATCGATGACATTCGTTAGTTTTTGGCCAAAAATTTGCGAAGAAGAATCGATATGTGTGTGAGTCAGCGCATTATTTTGTGATGACAAATCTGGCTTTTTTAAACGCGGCAGCCATGTTGCGTTGGCAATATAAAATTTGGGACAAACTATTTGTTCGATATTTTTATCCTTACAAATATCACAGAGCATATTTTTGGTCGCTAACAAAACCAACAACTTATTAAAGAATGCAAATAAGGAAAATATACACAAGCATATGTAAAAATTCGGAATGGTAGTCCTTTTTAATCGCCATTTATTTCACTGGCAGCATCATTTAAAACAACAGTATTAAAACAAACTGGTTAACAGATCCCGCCAAAACTTTTCTTGAAATTAGATGCACTGGCGCCATCTTTCAACAATTGAAAAATTCCCGGTATTTATTTGTCTGAAAATCATAATATAGATATTTCGGCTCTCTTAACATCCTCCTCTGCGGAGCCAGACGACGCGAAAGTGATATCGATTTGTGTAAATTAACAGGCTTTGGTCCATTTTTATTGAAAAAATAGTATTGTAAATATTTGATATTCGTAAGACTAGAACGCATGTGTACACTGACTTACAGTGGATGTCGAGTTTCCATCCGTCCTCGATACCGCTTTTGGGTATGGCCGGGTTCTCGGCGCGACACGACAAATATTTGCCGTTGTCTTCGGCCGTTGGTGTGAAAGTGAGGATGCTGGTGGTGACATTGTTGTCCGGGGAAGATGTCTCTTCCGTCCGTTTCATTCGCTTGTCCCCTTTCCACCAGGCCATGCTAGGCAATGGACGTGAGCCTGTCGAACGACACTCCAACAGGTAGCGCTTCCCTGCAGAAAGTGGACGCCGGGTTTCCCGAATCACTACGTCCAACGGCTTCACTGAAAATAAAAAAAATACGGACAAAATCTATCATTCGTGCCTATATATGTGAAGAAATAAATAAATATACATTGAAAGAAAAAAATTTGTGTTATATTTTGATAATTGAGAATGAGACTATAGACCTACTCTATCCAATGATTAAAAAACAAACAAAACAAAACCGGACATGTCCAATTAAATTTTCAATTGTTTAATTTTTTTGCAACAATATGTAAGAATGGACATTGCCAAACGAAAAAAAGGAGTTATCGATTTAAATAATAGTGTAGCTTAAAAAAATAACAAAATAAAATTATAATGTTAATTTGAAAAATTATATTATAGATAAATATTGAATATTGAATATTGAAATAGTATAGATAAAATTCATGCATTGGAATTTAAGTAAAATATTTTTTAATTCAATAAATATTAAATTATTTTATATTAATATTTTAAGTAAAATGTTTTAGTACAATTTAATTTTCCGGATTGTTAAATACAGCTTGAAAAACTAAAACCTTATTTTCTAGTATCAACGTAAGGAAAGAAACAGATGTTTTCTCTATGAAGGAAATATCACTCTCCTTCTTAGATAAAACATCACTCAAACCTTCAAAAACAGAAAAGAAACTTAAATTATTTTTTAAAATATTGAACAAAGAAACATCACGATATGCTACAAAATTTAATTTTGCTTTCCTTGACTTTCTCCGAAGCGAAGAAAAAAACAATAAGGGGAAAATAAGTTTTTCTGTTGTGTTCCTTTTTTGCCTAGGCAAGAAAGTGAGGTACAAAGAGCAACCTCCGATAAAAAAACATTCCAATTTAAAAAAAGGAATAAGATATGAAATTTTATATAAACTATTCATGTTGATATGCATGACGATACATATTAAGAAGATCTATCAAAATATTATATTTATGTGATTAATTTAAAGCATTTCCCTTAAATATTATAAAATAACGATAAGTAATTATAATAACTTATAATTCTTAACAGGGAATGAATCCATGACAAACGACATCCAATATCCTCGTTAGAAAAAATTAACAGTTACGTAACTTAATGTAAATTTAAAGCTCACGGTAAATTTCATATGCTAAAAACTTTTTTCCACTTTATAATTTTAATTGAATTATCATTAAATACATTAAAGACAATTAATTCTAACATGCTTACCGAAAAAAATTCATACATCTAATTTCTTTTTTAGTATATTTCCAAACCTGATCTAACGTTTCTCCGTTTTATCAATTCCCTCCCTTAAGTGATTTTCTTCACGATCCCTAAAATAATAGTTTACATCTCGATCACCTCTTCACTCAAATCTCTTTCCAACCAGGAATATTTGAGTTTCGTGAACAAGTGGAAGTCATAAATTTAGTCGAATACAGAAGGATTTCGAACTTGAACTTCATTTTTCTGTCAATGTTTGCTAAACGATTCCATTTGATTAATCAGGTACATTGCTAGTGGTGAAATAACACTTTCTTCTTGAGCATTAGCTTGTGAAAAAAATTGTGTATAATATTGGCCAGTAACACTGACACCATCAGCTTCCCAGCTGATAAATACAGCATGTCAAATCTACTGTTTTGATTACCTGGTTTTGTTTCTGGTGTGTATTGTGAGCTCATGTCTCATCCATGGTCGCGAATCGTTTCTTGAAATTTGTCGGGTTTCTCTTAAACATGATGAATTATTCTTAAGCAGGAATAATTCCATCATCGGGCACGTATGCGTTTTTGCTTCGGACTGAGCAAATGCAGCAGCCATCTTGCAGAAGGATTTTTGGTTAACAATTATTTTATCATTTCTTCTAAAGTGTAAAAATGCTCACATCAGTTTATTTCCATTATAAAGAAATTATAACATTTAATACTGGTTATTATTTTTTTTATCGTGTTCAACCTTCCTTCATTTCTAAAAAGGCATTGAAAATAATTTTATATTCATAATACCAAAATTGAGAAAGGGAAAGTTATACTGAATGTAATTTATTTATGTAATTTAACCAATAAGAACAACAACAAAAATGCCTGAATGGAGCTCAAAGCGCATCCAAGACAAATTTTGATAACTACCTAAAAATTTTTGACAAATTGCTATCATACAGCAACAAAGTGAGAAAGGGATCAGTCAGCACCAGCCTGATATGTTTTCCCTTGTGCGTTATTTATCAAAGCCTTTGGGGTTACCATTTAAGAAGCGAACGAGAGGAGAGAGAGAGAGAGAGAAGAGAGAAAAAAATCCCCCTTCATTTAATTAAATTATTAGTGTGTTATCCCGTGGAAGAAAGGTTTTCTGCGCCGACTTTCAGTGCGAACTAAACGGGGTGAAAAATAGAGTCCGTCCGTAAACGTCATTTTTCTTGCTCGGCACGCTCGCTTGCTTCTGTGGCGTGAGCAGCATCGGAACGAATGTCGGGTAATTCTATCATCAGCGGCCCGCCGAAGGAAGTGGAGGGGAGGCGAGAGAGCGCTGCCTAGGCCGTCCATCAACACCACCTGGACACGGGATTTGTTTTTGTAAATTTGCTTCAATCATCAGACAAATAAGATCCGGCATCGGTGTTGAATTTTTATGACTTTTCTGGCTCGCGCGTTTGCCTTCGATTTTCAAAGAACCTCGAGCGAAACCAAAGACTGATTCCTCTCTTTCTCTTTCCCTCTTTCGTTCTCTCTCTCTCGGCCGCCAAGCGCTCTGACAGAATGATTTAACTGAAAATGTCGTCTTTTGCGTTCAACCAGCAATACGTGCACGACCTTCTATCCACGTAAGCAATTGCTTTCCCTTTCATCTATTGTTCTTTTGTAGCTATTTAAATAAATTTCAGATGTTCAAACTATAAAAACGAAACCAAAATTTAAAATTAGAAAATTACTTTAGACTAACCTTACATTACAATTACTTCAGAACAACTAAGTCATTATTACAGCATTTATATAGCTTCTTCAGCGTCACAGAATTGAAAATATGAAATGAGATTAAGAGATCTACGAATAAACTACAAAAAAATCCAGTAAAGCTTCACAGGCAAAAGTTAAACCTAATCTAACACAACAATTACTCTCAAGACTGATCTCAAGATAAAATGAAATAAAAACGGCTTGATTTATTAACTAATTTCCTCTTAAATCCAAAAAGAATTTTTTTTCGTATTAACACCTCAAGAATATGGTCTCAAGGACAATTTATGAATTTAGGTTGATGTTCAAAATAATAATCCTTACATGCTGATAGTTACTAATGCAAGGCTGACATCGGCAATTCCTATCTCCAGCTAAATTGTCTGAGGAAGAGAATATGTGTGGGAGGCTTAATGAAGAGAATTGGGAGGATAGTAAATCTCAAAGAGTTTTCTCATTAGCTTAAAATTCTCTAGATATCTTTTTCTTCTATAAATTTATCGACAAAATGTGAAAGAGTATATTCTTCATTAGGATGAAGACTTTGAAGGCTATTACATCATAAAAAACTAAAGAAAAGAGTGAGTTTCTCACTACGATACCAGAAAGCACTAAACCCAAGAATATGGCTTTCTGACTCAACTGACAAGGGGTCCGCACGGACATGTAATCACGGATTTGGTTGAAATTTTAGGAGGTCAATCTAGACCATTAATATACCTTCTGTGTAAAAGAATTTGACTCAAAGGTCTCTCGTTTCGGAGAAAAAAAAATTTAGCATTTATTATTGTATGCCAGTGGGAAGAAAGGTATACAACTTAACATCGGTAGCGCAGTGGTTAGCATCAGGTTCTGTGAAATTACTGGTCCGTGTTCAATTCCTGTATTATTGAAATTTTTTTTTCATTTTTTCTTTGTTTTTCGCCATTTTTACTTGTTTGCACTTTGCATAATAACATTCACATACAAAATGTAGAAAAAAAAATGCAAAATGCGTTGTACAATATTTTCACGGATGGTCATTGCCGTGGCGTGTGAAATAACAAAAACTATAAAGATCTATTCGCACTATCGACGGTCTTTGCGCAATTTCACCGCCACTTCACGGATCGCCAATGACCATCCTTGAAAATATTGTACAACGCATTTTGCAATTTTTTGGCCTGTGACATTGTTTAAGTATGTGAATGTTATTATGGAAAGTGCAAAGAAATAAAAATGGCGAAAAGCACAAAAAAATGAAAAAAAAAATGGAAAAATAATGGGAAAAAATGAAACAAAAATGAAAAAAAATTTCAATACTGCAGGAATAGAACCCGGACCAGTAAATCCACAGAACCTGATGCTAACACTGCGCTACCGCTGTTAAGTTATATACCTTTCTTCCCACTTGGCTGATCTTGGACTACAATAATAAACGCAAAGTATATTTTATTTTTTTTCCGAAACGAGACGCCATTGAGTCAAATCCTTTTACATAGAAGGTATAGTAATGTTGTAGATTGACCTCCTAAAATTTCACCCAAATCCGTGATTATATGTCCGTGCGGTCCCCTTGTAAGCCAAATACTGAGATCGCCTTTACTAAAAGGATTCTGTCTGTCGATGAGATGACACGACTAGTATCAAGTTTCATTTTCTCTTCACACTAATAATGCCAACCTGCGATTCACCTGCTAAAAGACGTTTAGCCAGTTATTAACACAAAAACCGCAACTCTATCAATAAGAAAACGTTACTCTGTTATTGCCGCGCATAGTTTTCATCAAGTGACGTCAACTAACAGTAAAATGTGACACGTCTTGGTGAAGGTTAGACCACATACAGAGGTTAACTAAATGCATGCAACCCACATTCAATTTAGCTTCTTGAGAACAACACTGTAATTCAATTCCAAGAGCTTGAGCCGTGGGCATGGATGTTTGTGTTTGTCCCGGGCTGCGTACAGATACATAACTTGTAAAAGGGGCAAAATGACCTTAATAGTCGACGCCAAAAATTCTAAAAAAACAACCAACCAACCAAGTGCTTGAGATATCGAAGTACTTAAAAAACTAATTAACGAAGTAATAGTGTTTCAGTGTTGATTGAGTCAAAAACATAAACATAGGATCGAGCCAAACATTATTTCTCTGCATTCTAGGAAAATTATTGATTTGGTCAAATGCGATAGCTGAGCCAAAATCCTCTTTGATTTAATCACAGAATTGTTAACATTAGCCTGAAAAGAGAGACTATTATTAAACGGAATTCCATTAGGACCTTAATAATAGAGGATCCCTTTTCAAATGGCATAAGCGAAATGGGATAATTGAACTAAAATTTGTGTAAAGAAGATACAATTAGATTTCTGAAGCTTCAATTATCATACTGCAAAATTACTGCCAGCTATGTAATTTTATCCATTCTTGGATGAATCAAGAGAATCCATAATGGGAGAGGATAGTTTGTAAATTTTGATATTATGAATGGTTTCGAAACTTTGAATACTAAAGACAGAAAGATTTCTTTTTTTTTTAATTTTATAAATCATTATAAATCTCGTCGATAACGAAAGGTTCACGTGTGCTTATAAATTTTATAATACAAACAGAGAAAATCGATCGGGTAACATTAGAGAAGGTGAAATTAATTACATTAAAGCAGAAAACAGTGTTCTAAGTTATATTAGCATATCATTACGGTTTGATTACAAAATTCTGAAACGAATCAAAAATTCATCTGTCTTGAAAATTTTTGTGACTGAAATGATTGAAAGTGTTTTTAATTAAAAATTTGAAATTTTTGGTGCTGCGACAATAAAAACACTCAAAGGTTAATTACTTTTTTTTCAAATCAAGCATTTAAGAATTGCAGGCGAAATTAATTGCAATGTTCCCAACGTCCTTAGTTTCATTTTATTGCATAGATTCGGCCGATTCGTATTAAGAGGAAAGCACTTCTTCATGCTTTGTCAACCGCCGCAAATTTCAATTAGAATTTCGTATTCTTTACTCAGACGAAAGAGAGTGTCATCATGTCTCTCAGCTATGACATTACTCGCCGGGAATAAGGCAATTGAAGGAGAGGGTAGATGGAGGGATAAAAGAGAAAAACGGAAAACTGGGAACAGAAAAGGATAGAGGAAGGGGGTAGGAAGACGAAGAAAAGGAAAAAAAAGTAGAAAATAGCTGTGAATGTCCCCTACGAATTGTGTTCATTGCATTGCATTTAGGGAATAACATCATTAATATTCGGACGGTGACTCTCCTAAATAGTCCGGGGTTAAGGAGAAAGAGAGAGAGAGAGAAAGAGAGAGAGGGATCGGAAGCAAAAATTCCTCCACCCACTATCGCAGCGGTGTTGCCCTCTATTTCCGGTAGGCCAGCCTTCCCTCTATCGACAAAGTGCTCGAGCAATTAAAGCTGTTGGTCATTGATGCCGACCATATCCGCCCAGCAATGCATTTAAGTTCGGACTCGGGGGCCACCGGCGGCGGGTAATAAATAGCGCGGTCGCCGCGGGGAGTCAGGCAGTCTTGTCGCCCTGTCGAATGGAGAAAGGTCAACCGAGGTAACCTGACCCCCGAACGGAATTAAGAGGAGCAGCAGCAGGTAGAAAAGCAACACCGTCTTTCCGCGACCCTCTTCCTTCCTCGCTTGATATGCAGTCCTAAAATGAGCCACACACCGTGATACCATTACGCGGGTTGCGTGCAGGGCAAGACTCCCTCTGGTGACCAATCCGAGAAAAGCCATTTTTCTCTTTTAACTATCGTCGTTGCCATTCCATTTGCTCCGCTCTCTTTTAACAGTTTCAGGCGCTTTCTCTCCCTGTTTCTTTTCTTAAGACTTGCAAATGATAAAACAACACGCACAACCGACTCTCGCTCGTTCGCCCTCCCGCCTCCATTGCCACCACCACCACACCAATGACGACAAACAACTGCATTTCAAACAACAAGAAGAGTAAAAATTTAAAACTTTTGCGGCTCCTCTGTTTAATTGCCTTTCTTTATATAAAAATGCGATGTTTTTGCCGAAAATTTTTCTACAACTTTCGGTGACAAAAAAATGTTACTTCTTCATACGCATTATCCTATCTTTCTAAACTAATGTATATTAAGAATGCTTTAATAATAATAATAATAATAATAATAATAATAATAATAATAATAATAATAATCGTTTAACGTCATACATTTCAACTAACGTTCTTCTTTCTCCTTCACAACATGGTTTCTCTTCTAATCGCAACATATCCACTGCTTGCTATGATTTAACCGAATTTATAATATCCAACAGGTCCAAAAGAAAATTAGTGGTTGCTATGTTCCTTCACTACTCGAAGACGTTCGATTCTATCCCTCACGACCTGCTGGTACTTAAATTAAACCGGTTTTATAACATTCGCGGCCCTCCTACTTTTTTACATAATCGGCAATACACTCTAACCCTTGGTAATCTTTCTTCTTGTACTTTAATCCGGAATATTGGGGTACCACAAGGTTCCATCCTATCTCCCATCTTATTCACCTTATTCATAAACGACCTCCCCTCATAACTTTCTCCTCTTTCTACGATCCTATACGCAGATGATGCCATACAATTATATGCTGATCACTCCCTCTCTTCGATTCAACATACATTTAATTTAGTACTACAGAAACTGTTCTGCAGGAACTCACGAAATCATCTGCACTTAAATCTTGAGAAAACTACCTATCAACGCAATAAAAAATTCGACTTGTGCAACTTCGCTTTGGTATACAACACAATTGAAGTTAAACCTACTAATACTTACCGATTCTTAGGGATTAATTTTACTCATAATCTTTCATGGGACGCTCATGTTAATGCTCTCTCTACGACATTAAATCAACTCCTAGGCTTTTTCTCACGGCTTCACTTTTTGCCCAAAAATATCCTTCTTCTTCTTTACTTTGCGTTAATTCAATCCGCCCTTATTTACGGTCTTCAGTTTTGGGGTTCAACCACTTCAACAAACCTAACGCGTTTATAACGAATTTAGAAGTGGTTCGTTAGAATTCTTTTTAATTGAAAAAATCAGAACCAGTTACCCACCTTTTTCTGGCCGCAGGCATTCTTTCTGTTTTTCAACTGTACTCTTTCCATTTAGCTACATTTATTTACAAAGCTTTACATAACGCCCTGAACATCTCACTCCCTAATAGCTTATTCTTTCCTAAACCAGCTGGGCCTTATAACCTACGTAAAGCCACAAATCCAGCTCCTTTGATTAAACACTTTTATCAACTAAAAAGTATTACTGCAGCTGGAAGCAGACTCTGGTTTAACCTGCCCCCTGCAATACGTGCAGCTTCATCCCTCGACATTTTTAAGTCTAGACTAAAGAAGTGTTTTTCATAACTCTTAACTCTTCTCCTAGCATTTCGTTTTCCTTCTGTATATATTTAACGTCATATCCCTTCTTAACGCTTTCAGTATTCTTGTTTCTTTGTATTTTATGCTAAATTTGTTTAATTGGCTATTGTTCGCTATTTGTATTACTTCATTATACGTTCTTCCGGCCAGGGCTCATTATACCTCTTCATTATATCTAACTCGTCGGCCATCAGCCTTATTGGCCCTGGTCGGATATTGTATATTACACTTAAATAAATAAATAAATAAATAAATAAATAAATAATAATAATACTAGTACTTCATGCTTCAAATATCTCCTAGACATTATCTTAGAGAATACAAAACACAAATTATATTTTGACAGGGCAATAAGTAACGGAACAAGTCTATCCCTCATGAGGAACCAGACATCATGCTCGTATTAAAACAAAGTGACAGATATAAGTGGCACTTCCATTCCCAATACATATACGAGGTCTGTTCAAAAAATACGTAGACTGTTTGAATTGCGCCGGCCCTGTTGGTCCCAATCAAAATCGCTTGGTGTCGCTATCTTCTGACAGATCCGCTGATTACAAAGCAGTTTTTTGATTGCAAATATCAGTATTGGTTGATTAGCTACGCGGTTGCTTGTGAAGTGTGTATTTTTCGTTTGGCGGATTTTTAGAATGAGTGACTTGAACGAGCAAAGAATTGCTGTGAAATTTTGTGTTAAACTCGGAAAAACTCGGATCATGTCACGAGATTTTGACCGAAAAATTGAAGATGCACCGCGTTGCTGCGAAGTTTTTGGCCCATTCAGCCCTCAGAACTCGAGAGTTTTTGGCCAAACACTCGATCACTGTTCTTCCTCACCCACCCTACTCACCTGACCTCGCTCCTTGTGACATCTTCTTGTTTCTCAAACTCAAAAGACCTTTGAAAGGAAGGAGATTTGAGACGATTCCCGACATAAAGGCAAATGCGACGAAGGCGCTGAAGGACATCACAAAAGAAGCGTTCCAGGACTGTTTCCAAAAGTGGAAACACCGTTGGGATAAGTGTGTGCATCGGGGAGGAGAGTACTTTGAAGGGGACCCAGATGTGCAACTTCTGAATAAAGTATATTTTGTTTTATGACGTCAGTCTACGTATTTTTTGAACAGACCTCGTAACATGCAAAAGACATACACAAACAAAATCCATAAATCTATTGATCTTGAATAAGAAATAAAACGCCTCTGGAAAACCAATAGATTACACATTGATACTTATAGTCCTTTCTGCCACTATGGTTATTCCAAGCAATATTGAAAATAAATGCACACAAATTTTTCATGGTAATTTGTTATTTTTTTATAGCACATATTATGGTTACACGTTTGAACAAATGAGATTTACCACTACACACTTTACATGTGCTCTATCTAGCACGATCTGAAATATACGCCTTCATAATACAGAAATGCACCATTACTTAAGATTACACTTTGAAAAGAAAGCATACGGCATGGATTATTCAAAAGTATAATCATTGAAGAAACATATGCAGTTTGAATTGGATAAATGAAAAATCACTCACATTGATAATGGGATTCTGAGGATACTGGTAGACAGACATGGCTATCAACGTTTATTTCATAACTATCCTATTCCTGTTCCTAACAGTGAACAAAAACAGACCTTGAGGGACTTGAAAAGAAAACACGAAACAGAGAAACCACAACCCACAAACTTTACAATTGAAAGGCTCATACATCCTTGTTCAGAGTGAGACAGAATTCAATAAGAATGTGTTGACAATATTCACTTAGCATCACACAATGCTCATTCATTCAGATAAATCTTTAACTCTAAACAGCACACGTGCAGAATAAACATACTTTACGTACAAAATCCATAGCAAGCATCGTTCTCTCTTCAGCCACATGTCGACAAGAAAGCCTCGAACTTTTGATTGAGTGAAGAGAGTCTCTTTGGGAAAACTGAAGGGAATTTGATTACCATGCAAGATCAGGCTACGAGGGGCAGTCAAAAAGTTCATGGAATGACGGTATAGCACTTTAATGGTAGGGCATACGGCAATGCTTACGAGCACACACACACTTTCTCCATCGAATCTACCTTTCTTGGAAACATCGGTGGAAGGCTTTTTTGGAATCTTCCGGAGCTCGGCCGTCGTATTAGTCTTGACGTCCTCCGTGGTTGCGAAACGTGTCCCCATGAGGCCCATTTCAAAGTCAGGAGCAGCTAAAAGTTACTAGGAGCGAGATCCGGAGAATACGGTGGCTGAGAGATGAGAGGAATGTTTTTGTTAGCAAGGAATGCGTCATTGTGATGCAGAAACCACTGTCCCTGCCATTTGTCGCGTCTCTTCCTCCAAAACGCATCGCGCACCCCCGCAAAACGTCCACTTAAGAATGGCTCTTAGAGTATGCCCAGCGGTAAAAATTCATGGTGCTCATATCAAACCATTCACATATCAAATCAGATTTAAAATGCTCGCAAAGACTGAAAATTTACAGTGACAAAACCAGAAAGTCAATGTCACATATCACCATCTCTCTAAGATAAGCGTGTCGACATAAAGATTACGTATTATAAACAATCCGAATCAGTTATAATGTTAACAGCGCGGTGAAAAAGGGATGATGTGCATATATATTTGCATATATTAGTTTAATTTTTATTTTACTAAATTAGCTGCAGGCCGATCTTTGAATAAAACCACCTTCTATTTTAGCAATACTTGGAGATAACCCATTTCGCATGACAGGCAACATTGGTAAAAGTGTCAATCCTCTATGTATACGAATATTGCATATACAAAATTCTCGTATAATCGACATATAATGTTTTACATATAAATAAAATAAAACTTGTTTATACATAAGTACCTTATTTAATTATAGGAATTAAAATTTAAAGAAATGTCAAAACTGTAGAAAATTGCTTAGTTAGGGGTACCTAATTTTTTAGTAAATAATAACGAAGGAACTTAAAAGAAGAAGGAAAGTGTAAGGAGAGGGCCTCTGAAGGAGGGGAATTCAGGCTGGGAGGGGGGGGGGTGACATCCAGATAATGGAAACGAATTGCTTAGCAATCAAGACTACTCGACCGTATCTTGCTATTTTCTCTCTAGTCTACTCTTATTTCCATTTTCTTCTCTCTTCGAAATCTTCGCTCATGTCTGAAAGAAATACGACCAACATGGAGTGGGAGGAGCACCCTAAGAGAGTTCAATCCAAAAAACGGGAAGCGATTTTTCTCCTCCTAAAGGCAAACCTGTTTCACATTATCCGCATTTCTCGCTCTTCTCTCTTCACTGGGCTGATGATCACGAACACTTGAATTAAAAATTGGCATCACTCATCTTGCTTATCCGATAAAAATTACAAAGTTACTTCCATAACAGATTTTGAGGCGTTTTTATTTTTTTATTTTCATTTTTGCTCTCTTCCTCCTTTACTATATTCTGTTTGCGTGAATTTAATCAATTACCCATGTTGTCATTGATTTTGGATATGTGCGATAAGGAAACGTCCAACGTATATAGTGTCTGAAGAGAGGGCGCTTTTTTTTTTAAATGCATTATTAAATTCCCTCAGGATTCCTCTTTGCAAGAATTCTTGGGAGAAAAGGGTAGTTTGCATTCCAAAGGTTAGTTCACCTTTTCAACAGAAACCTTTAATAAGAAAGCAGATTAAATTTAGCGTTTTTAAAAATATATGGTCCAACTCCAGGATCAGAGTCTGCCGGGAATTGTTTTTTCTTTTAAATTTGAATTTTGTAAATCTATTGAAGATGGAATTTTGAATACCGTAATAGCATAAGTTCTTAAAGCGCAAGATAAAAGAAGAATTAATTATACATTATGACTTTTGATTAAATTTTTTAATAACGTTAATACCTCTACCATCCTTCAACGCAACAAAATTAAGTCCATTCTCTCTTAAATTAAATTCGTCTTTCCGAGATGCGTTTTCATTATTTTAGTAGCGCATTCTATTTTAATGAACAGATTTAATATTCAGATCTTGCAAATTTAAACTTTCTTTACATTAAAAATTATAATTAGATATATGTCTAGAATAACGAATAAAGAGAAATCTAGAGAAATCGTGAGTGAAATTTAAACAGTGAGTTATAACTGTATTGTTATCAAAGAAGAATAATCATTTTTAATATCCCAATTTATTACCGCTGAAGAAAGGCCGGAACAGATAAAATATTATGTACACAGATGAATTGGTGTCACTGCATCATTTGAAATGACCTCAATAAAAGACTACCTGTAACGTCTATTAAATTTGAAATTGTTATCAACATAGAGTCAAAGCAATTATTCCTTTGCGTCGACATATTTCAGTTATCGAACTGCCATGGCAAACGAATCCCAGACCTTGTGATCGAACAAAGAAGGTGGGAATAGCCTTTAAGGATATTAATACTACATTTGGTCGTTAGGAAGATCTGCTCCTCCTCGAAGAAATCCAGACTTCAGAAACGTTGATAATTCGTGAAGTAAGGCTAATCTGGGAATAATCAGGTTGTTTAACCTTTCGTAGTGCAGCCGGGGGATTTATTGAACATTCTTTGAAGAACATGAAATCGATTATTATCACGCAATAGAATGAATCCACGCCTTTTGTATGTTCCATTATTTTTTTCTAGATCCTCCTGTATTATGGATCAGGTTGGACGAACGCGAGATACATCTAAATCAGCAAAGAATTGGCATTTTCTTAGTACCTTGTTCAAACGTGGAATTAATGTTTCGAGTCTCTATAATCAAAAAATTGGCTGATTTTAACTCATAAAAATATGGTATCACTAGCCTCTTTATTCAAAGTCTGTGAACATTGTGGTTGATCCACGTCACGAAATAAGATTCAGCTACATTTCGATCTTATGCAGCAAATCAAGACATGCTGATGTATGATACCATATGCTAAAACGAAATTGGAAACAAATGGTAAAAACCCTGAAAAACAGCAGATGTCAGATAGAGACCATTCTTTGTCAAAGTTAAATAATCCATTCTGCTAAAATCGAATTAAGCCATTTCTCTAAGTGCACATTTCTGCCCTATTCGTTTCGAAACATTAATTTATTTTAAAAATGTTCAAAATTTTTGAGAAAATAACATATATGAGGGTTGGAATTTTACCAGTGGCATCACTTCTGTAAAGACACCACGCAACGAAATCAGAAAATGCCGCATATAAATTTATAAATTCCCTTCTCATTTCACTTGCTTGCGCAGTGACGAGAAGAACAGGTCCTCGCGTTAACTTTCACTCACCATTTTTCGAAATAGGAGCAGAGAAATTGGATAAAAATTGAATGAGCCAGCGGTCGTAGAGCACGATGATCTCATCAATGTCTTCAAAAGACTTGCGAGGTTTTCAAATTCGTCAGAACCCACATGAAAGTTATGATGATTCTCATACACGACTGATGGCATTGTCCTAACGCAAGCAATGTGTCCAGGGCAGACTGTGCGCAGTATTGCTTTTTTGCATCATAATCTGCAGCCAGCTTTAAGAAAAAAACCCGGCGAAACTTTCTGTAGAACCCTTCCATCGGTTTACAGGACAATGCTCTGGCGCATACAATGCATGCGGTTACTGATTGGTTCGATCGATAGGGCTAGAAAATGCCCTACTGTCTGCAATATTCTCCAACTGAAGCCTCTGTAACCTGACAGTAATCACTTCGTGGCATTTGTTTCAGAACTATTCAAAGAATTTTTCGGGCTCCATTTAAACTATCAACCGAACAGGCACTGGCAAAACCATCCTACGATTTTCATGTCGCTGATTTCCAATGGTGGTGACAACATCGAAAGATAGTAAAAACGGATATATACTCTATAGCTGTTGTAAATAAATAGCTGTCATTATTAAAATTCCAATTCCAGTATATTCAATTTCATACATTAAAGATTTACCCCTAAAATTACTTAAGCAATTTTAAGCAATTATTTAGTTTTTCATAAAAGTTTTAAATTAGCTGTAGAAAAATAAAGCCACCTACTCTTAAGCTACTGAATATGTTAGCATTACTGGAAACGAGCGAGGAAAGAGGATGACTCTGTTAGAATTCGCCTTATACATGAGTGCATTGCAGAAAAGCGAATTCCTGGGCGGAGTTTCCTAAAGTACTTTTAGAAGCGTCAGCGTTTGAATAAAATATGGACAAATATTTTACTACCACGACTTTCTAGTGTGTTGTTATTTCAACTGAGCAGGTTTATATCCGTCTGATGGAGATAGAAGTCTTATGGGGTGGGGGCGGAGGGGAGGATATGTCCTCCCTCAACATTTCATTAAGTATTTTATACTTTGTTGATACATGTTAAAAAATCAAAGTTTAGGATGAGGATATCAGGAATTAAAGTATAGCTGTGTAGTCGAATGATTGTTGGATCAGCAAATATGAAAAACTTATTAGAATTAATATAAATCATGCCACCAAATAATGAATATATAATTTCATATTCATTCTTCTTTTTTTCTGTTTTAGACTATTAAAGATTCAGGCCTTGAATTGTTTTCATACATTAAGGCACATTTTTCTATTATTTTGCTATTTATTTATAAATAAAATTAGTTTTGAAATTGAATTTTTATATCCAAATTAATTAGATTTTTTTTTCATTTTTTACGGAAATACAATTTTAATATATTTTGAAATATTTCAGTCTACTTTTAGGTATTTACGAATAGAGTTAATTGATTTCCCGACACATTGCTAAAACATGTTATTGTCCTAATAATGTCTATGATGTCTAAGGTAACATAAATAGAAACATAGAAAATAGATCGCTAAACAAATCTTTAAGCAAGATTTCTCTCATTCTATAAAAGCCCCGTTCAGCTGTATATGAATCATTGTCAAGTGAAAATCTCAAGGAGCAACTTCAGTGAATCCGCGAAGCGGTAGGCCAAGAAAATGAAGGACAGAAATCGTCTTCCGAAATGCCACTGGGGAAGTGGGGACCCTAGGTTTCCGTGGCCGTGGCGTTGCTCTTAAGCTCCACATCAATAGACTCAATGCAAACTGGCGTTTGCAATGTTAAAAAGCTCATCGAAACTGGGTCAAGGAACAAAGGAATCGGATGATTCAGTTTGGATCTGACGAGTACCCGGATCTGATGGCTGCGTTGTGCCTACTTTAAAGTTCGAAGAAGGTTTGTTTCATGATTGGGATTGGTAAGAACTATGCAACTCACCTTGACATTTTAGATAATTCTGCATTGCAACATTGTGGGGTTAAACCATTGCTAAATCAAGTTGACAATGCCATACCAAAGCAGGTTGTGTGCAGAAATGAAGTGGCAGGGGTTGAAGAAATGGACTGACATGCAGAGAATCCATTTTGCCAAAACGCTGAGGTGTTTTTAATAGTCAAAGACGTTGTAAAGCTGTGGAATGGGAGCCCGACATTTTTAAAGAACACGTTATTGACCGAAACTATAAATGTATTGAAGGGTCCACCATTTTGTATGTTTTGCCGATCATGGGTTGTTAGGACAATGTTCCATCAACAGATGCTAGCACTACTTGGAGACATTCAATCCATGTCTACCACAGCATATTTTTCCCGCTGTTGTTAGTAGTGTCAATTCCAGACAAAGTAAAGGGCACCGCTGGACTATTTGGTGTCTTTGAAAAGAAGGAGTGGCCACCTCCTAGATTTACAGGAGACTTGTAGCAGTGTGTGAGGAGGATGCACATTCCCATAAAACTACTTACAACTGGCTGGATGCCTGGAAATGTGGCCGCACGTCAACGAAGAAAAGGACAAGTTCTGGACGGAAGATGACCGTGACAATTCCAGTTAAAATCAGAAATGGAGACGGCCATGGAACTTCAACAACTGCAAACCGTTATCCAGGAAGTGTTTCCAGGAGGGCTAGCAAGGCTCCCGCACCGATGGGAAAAGTGCACACGATTCACCGCGTAGTGAGGAAAGTGGACCTCTTTACAGAGTTGTAAATATTTCTGTATGCACAAAAAAAAAGTGTAAATCAATATATTACGCCCCTCGTGTGACGATATTAAGGCTTACTTATTTCTATAATTAGCAGTAAAAAGTTTACTTTTAAAATCTGAATAGATAATATTAAGCAATTCAACAATGATAGTTAGTCCCTTTATATTTTGTCTGACCTAAAATTTACATCTTGATTCTTTAAAGGCTTGCTTGCTCTAATCTCCATGCATTATTTTTCTTCTTTTACTAATTGAATATTTAATATCATTTATTATAATCGTTTCGAATTGCGCAACTTCTCTGGCTGGCTCGTCGAGTGTGCCGTCGCCATCTGCATCATTAAATCCAATCGTCTTTTAATTGTTTCAGAGAAACTTTCTTCTGATTGATTCGAAATGTCTCTTTTAATCTCGTCCCTAATTAATAGCAAGAAAGAGGAAGTCAATTTCACAGAACTTCAAGAGGCCTAATATTGATAGAAAGAAGTTCAGAATTTCTAAAGCGAATGAAAATATCGTCTAAAAAATCAATACATCGTGAAGCAGAATCTTAAAACTTCAAGACAAGTATGAGATGAAAGGGAACTTTTATCACCGAATAAAAAACAAAAAATGCTCGCTTTATAATTTCTTCAAAACGAGCTGCTCATAATGATTCGTGGCATTATAATAAGTTACGATTAAGAAAATAGTATTCAAAAAAATTGCATTTTTTATGAATGCTATGTGCTCTTTCTTGTAGCTTGTGTAAAACTTATTTTTAAAAACTGATTAAATTATAACAAAATTCAAGCAAATTTAAAAAACATATGTTAATTCAAATCAATAAAAAGGAAAACGTTAAAATAACATTTAATAAACTTCATGCAGTAGTTTTAAATGATTTTTTAATTTCTTAATAAAAATTTCTCCTATATATTCACCTTTTTTTTTCCATTTTGAGAATTTTTATTTGTAAAATCAATCTACTAAATTTTATATCTATAAACTAACTTGTAAGTGCGATGAAATTTCATTTAATAAATTTCTAAAGTAACTTAAAAGTTCACAACTAAATCTAACAAACAATAAAGATAAAATAACTCGAACAAAATTAGCGTATATGTTTGTCAGAACAAGAATTCGCGATTTTTGGGTGACGCAATAAGCGCTCTTGCTCACACTTTTTACAGGCCAAAGTTCTTATATCGCGGGGAAAACCATTCCTCCTTGAAGAAATCGATAATGTCTCTTTAATGTCGAGTAAATCATAATTTATCTGTTTTCCATGTAACGTAAAATGACGACGTCATCGTTACCTGGTCCTACTGCAATCGGTGGCAGCTGGCGAAAGGGTTGACGGGGAACGAGCGCGGCATCTGGAAAAGTCGGCGGACAACCCCCACGCAAAAGGTAATCTCATACGGAAAAGAAAGGTAAAAAAAAAATTCTCCCAACCAACTTCATCCCCATCAAACCGATTCTTAAATGACTTCTCCGGTTGATAAGTAAAGGGAAATTTTCCACTTCTTCAAAGAGATTCGTTTGAATTATTGGGTTTTGTTAAAAACAAAACTTTTAGATGTAATAAAAATTTAAGTTATATTGTGATGAAAATTTTAAAGCAGTACTGTCAAAGGCAAAGAGGTATTCTCATGAAATAATGTTGATGCATTATATATTTCTTCTTTAAATGAAAAGTTCGTTAGAGTTATTGTCATTCAATGGTCATAATTTGCAAAATCTATCAGTAATTAACCGAACAAAAATTAATCGACCGTGAACAAATAAGTGAATTAATGACACAGATTCGAACATGATTTCCCATTAACCATTGGCACTTGTGATTTATGGAGCCTACCTTACGCGAGCATCATGAAATTTGTATTTTTCTTTAGTCGCTTTCAATCAAATCACAGTGATAGTATACAACCCAGATTTGAAATGATATAAAATCACAATGAAAACGTATCGATTTTACCGCACCAGGAATTTAAACTCGTCTAACATATTAGTAGAAAAAGTAAATTTTGGAGAGCAGAATTTTCAGTTCTCGAGTCCGTCGAATCCCGGCTATTAGCGTGATTAAATATTTCTCAAGACACGTAGAAAGATAATTACCATGTAAATGCCTCAAATGTTCTAGAAGATAACGCAACCAAACATCCTAGAAACCATTATTGTGAAAAAGACGAGCCAATTCAAAGTTTAAAGGACAACTTCAGCCTAATATACAACTTTATTTAAAATGAAAGTTAGAGACATAAATAATAACGTGGCATAAATGAAAAATTTCAAATCGAATGCGAAGTATATAAAAATGAACGAAAATCACGAAGGTCAAGAGGAAGTGGCGTCTCATTACAGAAGAGGAAGTGACGTCCTCAGGGGATTGGCTGAAGTGAATACCATGCATTTATTTCTATACAAGTGCTTTTTTACGATGGTAGGCATGATTTAATTTAATTAGGGGTCGCTATAGAAGAGCTCTCTCTAATATTTATGGAACTGGAGTCTAATCTAGTTCCTCTGTGACGTCGATCTTAGATGTCAGCTGATACTTTAAATGCAATAATGGTTTTAAAATTTTTCTATTGCTGCAGTTGTTTTTTATTTGTTTCAAATAATGATATTCTGCCAAAAAATTTTTGAATGGAGTTTCCTTTAAAAAGCGAAAGCTGAAAACTTCACACAGCAAAAGAGGAAAAGTGGCTTTTTAATGTCATATTTCACTCAAATGGCAGTTTTGCTTTAATTTTTGGGACTGTTCGGTTAAAATAATTGGGGTAATCGGAAACAATGATTGATGAAGCGGTGATAATAAAACGAAGGGACAATTACACAACGCTACCCGTAGCGTTATTCGACTCCCCTTCTATCTCAACATCGAAGACTGCTATCTGATTACCAATATTTTCGGCTAGGAACTCATCCAAAGCGTCACAGGTTGCGGGTTCGAATACCATTTCGGATATGGCTGTTTGTTTGTGTCGTTCACATTATCATCCTCCATAAATCACTTTCCCCTCGTTTCAATTAACCTCATTTAGATAATAAATTAGACAATAACACAAAAAATGCAAAATCATGCAATCACCGAATGGACTAAGGAAAGGAATACAATCACAAAATAGTTTCTCGTTTCCTGTTTATCCAACAGTTCATAATTTCAGGAATAAAGTCTGACTATTCCTCATAAGAGAAATATTTAAATTAAGGATGTACACCCACCATACAAAGGAAAAAGACCTAAAAGACACTTAATGTGCTGTAATAGTAGGCACTTGCTATTGTGTGCCAGTGCTTTGGAATCAGTGACCCATTTAGAATTTTCACAGAATGATCTCCGAATAGTGTGATCAAGGAAAAAAAAAACAATAATCCAACATCATACATGCGGACGTTCACTAAGCTAATAGCGCAATACAACGCTGGATCTGAGCAGCTCATTACGGAACGCAATGGCCGTCGAAGAATGGTACGGTTGATTTACAAAGCATAAAAAAAAAACAGAAAAAAACGACTCTAGTGGGCGGTTGACCATTAATAATGTACAGTGGACCAATCAAGAAGAATTCATGATGAGTTCTGATGAGTTCTGTTTCCAACTGCTCCGCGCGGAGGCGTTTATCAGGTTTGAAGTCTGCCGCATGAGATCATAGGCTGATGTTCCTATCTGATGTCAACCCTATCGGCCGGTTTTGGCAATGATGAGATATTACGCAGATGTCTTTGAATCAATTGTATAATAATTGTGGGTTTATTCATCTGCTGTACATTATATAATAATGAAAAAAAACAATAAACATAAAAGGAACTAAACGGAGAAGAACGACGAAATCTTTCGTCCTGGCCTCGGGACTTCTTCAGGTCATCTGGCTTGGTTTAAGGGCTCTCCCCTTTTTTCTGGACATTTGGTAGTGTTGGTTGTCAGCAAAAGTTATGGCTTTATCGGGGGAGGATGAATGACCTGGGGAGTGAAATGCGCGATGTGGGATGGAGTCAGGAAGTAAAAATGTAAACAAAATGAAAAAATCGAACTTAAAGTCAGTATAAATATTGAGATGAATGTAAATTTAGTTATAAAATTAATTGCCAATTTGGATGGATTTGATAAGAACGTAATGGTAACGGTTTTGGTAATGTCAACTGTTTAGGGATTTTTTTGGCATTGCGTGGGTTCCTTAATCAGACCTGGCTAACTACTGAGTACTTAAAGATCATCCCTTACCAGATGAATCCCAACATGATTACTGTGTTCCCGCAAGGATCTTTTAGCATGGGATATTTTAACATGAGATCTTTTAACAGAACAATGACCAATATCATAAGGATCTAATTATCAGCGAGTGGTTTGCAGCACACATGGTAGACTTTAGTGATCAATTGGGGCGAATTGGAACGGCGGTTCGAATAATAACAATAATAAATTATATAGGAAAGAATTTTTATTTCGTAGTACTGAATATTTAAATAGCCAACATAATTTTCCTTTATTTATGTATAATTTAATAAATACGTAATTCCTCTCGAAATATAATTGATTGCATATATTAATTTGGAATTTTAATCACTTTTCAAAGTAGTTTGCTAGATAAGCACTAATTTCTGCCAGAAACTCTGCTCAACAATAAAATTACCCCTCCCACTGAACTCAATGGAATAATCACAATTCAAAAATGAGCGAGTAGACAACAAACGATCAAATGGGGAAAGATGGTCTTGATCTACTGTTTAAAATGAAGACAGTTAGGAATGTATGGTCAGACTTCAGGAAACAATATTATTCTAATAAGGCCGTCTATTGATAGGGTTAGCAAAGCAGCATCTACAGTTGTAGGCATGCTTTCTTCTGCTGCATTTGATGCACAGCATTATTCATCACAATTTCATTTCTCCCGAAAACTCGAAGCATTAGCATTCCTGAAAATCGAATTATAGTGTGCATAATTCCCGCTCTCGCAAACCTCTTTTGGATGGAGCAATTTCACTGTCGAGCAGTGTTTTAGCACTAAACTTCGGCAGAATGCGTATCTAGAGAGTTTCCGTGCCATAAAAATATTTTCTTAATTTAAATGTTTTAAATAAACTAGCACTTTAAATACCTAATATAAAATATTATATTAGGTACTTCAGGATAATTCTCTAATATTCTAATTGCCTTTAGAGAATTATCCTTTTTGCTTTGATAAAGGATAGTCTCTATCCGAAACGTCAGCTTTTTATTTGATTTCATAGTTTTATTTTGATTTTACTTATTATTTATTAATTATTTTGTTATTTGTTAATTATTATTTTATTTTTCATTTTTATTTAATAACTATTATTTAATATAAAATATTCAAATATTCACTATGGCGAAGCAAAAGCCACGTTAATTAAAGTCGAGAAATTCACAAGAGCTTCCCTTCAATCCCAATGAGCCAAGAGACTGAATCTGGTGATAAATGGTGAAACCAGTTCTACTATAAAAGACGTTTAACGAGCGGGCTAAATGCAACTCGTGGTCATTAGGAAACTTTCCAAAGATGACCAACGTATACGGACACTTAATGAAATATTTTACGAGACAGAATACCCTAAAGACATCTTTGTGTGTAAGTGTTCGCTTTTATAGAGATTCAATAATTTAATTCTTCTACGAAATGTAGCGCGCAATTCTCACAGGATATTTAATCTTTAATTGTGCAAAAGATTACTCCTTTCTCGTTTACTAATTCAATTATATATTTTTATTTTATTTAATTTTAAATCCAACAACTTCATAAGCAAAAAATGTTAATTTTCTAATCATTTAAATAGATTTATTGTTGTTTATTTACTCCTGGCTTATTTAGAATTTTTTTTATTTAATCCTCTAAAAACACAACAAAGAAGTACCTCCGAAAAAATGCGCGTTTTTAATTTAAGTTAAATTTAAAAACGTTCTCCGTTCTGGAGCATTACAAGACCTTAAGATTAACAACAGCCTAATTAATTATAATTAAGTTGGTATGGTTTATTTGGTATTAACGTCCTTTTCAACTACTATGGCCATTTCAGGACGGCGTTATAGGGGCCGCAAATTTTGCCTCGCAAGTGTTCTTAACTTGCAGCTGGCAAACGACTACACGGGACCAACGGCTTTACTTCCCTTCCGAAGGAAGTGCGTGATCTCAGGATTTTCCCCTTGAAAAAATCCTCGTCGCCCTCGGCCGGGGTCGAATCCGCGTACTCGGGCATCAGAATTATAATTAGGAATAAGCATATTTCTGTTAAAGATAAACTAATGTATTATATAGTATATCACCTTGCCTTTTAAAGAGGTGGCTCACTTTTAATGGCAAGGATCTCCATTATTCTTAGTCGAAATACAAATTTATTGACATTCAAATTAATAAAAGAGTTGTTGACATTTGAGTAAAAGCCAATTTAAAAAATCGCTCAACAAACAAGTTTGCTTTTTCATCGCTATTAAAGCGATTTCAACCCAGCGGCAGGATTTCCTTTATACATAGGTTGAAGAGGGGTATCAACTGTAAGCCGAATTTTTATTGTTTCAAGAAGTTTTTTATTTTCGTTTTAACTAAATCCGTTGAAAACGTTTGCTTGAAAGCCAAATTACCATAGAGAAAAAAATTCTCACTAAAAAAGCATATCGGTCAGTCTGTTAAAGCAATGGGTGAAGGTAGTTATGAATAGATTTAAGATAGGTTCATCAGTTTCCATAAATGATGCTTCGAAACATCGGATTAGATTGGACACTTTGTTAATACAGTATCTTTAAGCAATTATTATTAATTATTTTTGTTAGAGAAGGAGGCAATTTCAATTGATCAATACTACTTGAATATAAGGATCGGCTTGAAAGACAAGTAATGAGGCATTAAACAAGAAATACAGTCGAACCTCAGTTTAATGAATTTCACTTTAACGAAATTTCAGTTTAGCGAATTTTATCTCGGTCCTGGTCACAGCCTTTTATTTTAATATCAAATTGACTTCACTTTAACGAATTTCGCTTTAACGACTTTCCTTTTAACGAACGTAGTTAGTTAGTCTTGCAAATATTGGCAATACCTCACTTTAATGAATTTGTTAGGCCTATGCCAATATCCTTAGTCTGTATTATAATCGGCTAATGTCATTGCTAGGTTGCCAAGGTTACGTACACATTGTTTGTATCATCATTGTTTGATGGCATTTATTATTATTTATCACTAGCAGAGGACCCGGCGTTGCCCGGGATAATTACGCTTGTAGGTAAACAGAACAACCTCAAAAAGCTAAATTAAACCTCCAAATTGGTTAAGTAATAACTCAATCACTACAATATAGAGCGAAGGGACTATCCATTCTAAGAAAAATCCGAAAGACAGGAATTTACCCCTTCACTGAAAAAATCCATTGTAGGTGATATATCGGGACTTATTTTACCGAAAAAAAAATTTTAAAGGCTCACAATGGATGGACCTCTCCAAGGATGCCTTCTAGTCTAAATCTAAATAATTTTTTACTCACGTAATCTTACTTTAGATGTACACTTGATGTTGTGGCAATTTCCTTCCTTCTTTCGATATCTTGAAGCAAAAATTGGCCATTCATCACTTTGTGCAGTCTAGCGGTCGCCGATTCTTCTATTTACTTGCTTACCATTTGCTCAATACAACACGGAGCTAAAGGAGTGCTTCCTCTATCGTCTTTCACTCTTTCTCAATAGTCTGCTAACTCATTATCTCCAGTTACTGATCATTTTTAAAGATTTTCAAGAAATTGTTAAGTACTAAGAATTCTCTTTTCTAAGAAAAGCCTGAATAACAGGAATTCTATGCATTGAATTCTATATTGCACAAACTTTGCCTTGCATTGTTGGTCATGAGACATATATTGTTGATCCTTGCATAGTGTTGGTGAATTGCGTGTTGATACCATTGTTGCTACTTATTGTTGCAAAAACTTTGTCTTGCATTGTTGGTCATGAGATATTTCTCATTAATATGCCCTGCCATAATCATGAATATCGATTTTTTATCAATAATTATTATTTTTTCGAAATCTGAGGTAGACAGTGACCTTTCTCATGATTTGATGGTCATGTATGCGAAATTTTATCAAGAACGGAATAAAACTGTAGATTTGTATAAAAAACAAACAAACAAACAAACATCCTTCTTCTTTCTATATGAAATTTTGCATACTTGACCTTCAACAAACCACCAGGCTAAACAGAGTTCTTCAACTATCATATTCCATCTATGAAGTATTTTTAATGTAGACAGAAATAATTCAATACTCATAGCCTCTCTTTTATATTCTAAAATGCTAAGCGTACAAGGTCGAATTTTCCTGGGCAAACCCAATTGCACACAAAAATCCCAAGGTGAGCATTTTAAGGAATTCTTTTCGTTTTTCCAAAGTGATTATATACGTCATTAGAGACTTTTTATGTGTTCTTATTTATATTCAAATTTAGATATTGCAAAATTTCATCAGACAAACAGCCCGAGCTATGCCGGGTATATCAGCTAGTATGTTATAACAATATAACTGCCTAACCAATCAGTTTCTGAAATATGTGACGAATAGAAAATGATGACTATGAATAAAAACTAAATTACTATGAATAAATACAAAATTGATGGTCGCGTGGTAATTAGAGCATTGAATTTTTTTAAGATTATTTACTGTAGCTATGTAACTTGAAGAATTTTTTTACGTGTAATCTACATAAAATTTCTTCTTATGTACTTTTATCGTGTATACTTAACTTGGATCTGATTTCTCTAGTTACTGTGATTTGTTTTCTTGGTTATTGCACTTGCCTGGGTCACTGTCTGATATTTCCGGTTAATATTAGAACCGGAAATGCTTTGAAATGCATTAAGAAGACTCGTTCTTCTTTGTGTAGCTATGAAGATGTTATAACGATACTGCTTCCTTATTTGGAAGTTTCACTTTAACGAAATTTCAGTTTAACGAATTTTTTTTCTCAGTCTCTAGGAATTCTTTAAACTGAGGTTCGACACTATCCGAAATATACTTGGTTTAAGTTATTCTGAAATGAATGGATATTATTGATATGTAAGTTATTATGAATAGTTTTATCTATAATAATTACCAGTAATCTTCATAATAACTAGCGACCTACGTCTATTAAATTCTTCTTCTTGAAATGTAATGCATAAGCGACATACAAGCAACTTTATTTTTCTTTATTCCAACTCGTATATGTAGTTGAGTTTCGTCATTTCCCCCTCGGCTTTTTAATGAAATTAAAATTTCTTCTATCCGGATACGAAGCACAGCCTGAACTGAAAGTTCAACTAAGCTGTAAGAGATGAGAAGACTGTACTTTCAGAGATTTCCGTTCTTATCCACGAATTTCGTCCACCGTCTGCCTCTAGGGAACGGAACGAATCACTTCCTTTTTCGTGTTGTCTCGTTATCCAATCAGCGACGATGTTAATACGGTTCGCGAAGGCGCAATAATTAACAGAGACAAAGAGAGAGAGACTTTGCTACTAATATGTCGTTTCCCCTTCCTCCCTCAACCAGTGTGCGTTGCGATAATAACAACCAATTTCGCCTCGGCGTTTTAATTAGAAATATTTCTACTCCAACGAGGACTGAGGGCCATCGCCTTCTATTAGCGTTAACGTCCTGGCAATTGCCGCTAGTTTGCCTTAACTATCCCAGAAGCGGACAATTTCTTCCTACTCTCCTGTATTTTGAGCTGCTTGCGAAGATCACAAGACGAAGAAAACTCGAGGCATTTAATCGGAACAATTTAAACAAGGAATTTGGGAGGAAGAAAAAAGAACGGCAACAAGCCATTGGAAAGACGCTTGCAGAAACCAATTTCCCAACAAACGGGGAGAAAGATAATGAACGATAAACATGGTTTAAAGAAAATAGGCTAACAAAAGTGCACTAATATTTTTTTCTTTCGAATTACTGTTTTTTAATATAGTATTGCTACGTTCTTATAATCTGCTCTGTTTTATAAGGGGCTTTTTCAAAACAGCCATTAAAAATCTTTAAAACCATTTCAAAAATTAATTAAACAACTAAGAATAACAAAAAAAAATGTGCTTTTAAGATTCTTAAAATAACATTGTAAAATAGGAACTCGAAAATATTTACATGAATTCGTTCAGGGAAAATTATTTATAGCTCCATTCTTCTTCTACATATTTTGTTTATCGATTTCAAATATGATTTAGGCCTTCTTAGTTATACGACGATGGAGTGCAAAGTACACAAGAATAGAAAAATTTTCGATACCTGCTTCTCTTCGCTTTCAATCAAGTACCAAATCTGCTGTGTACGCAGAAAGCAGTATTACTAAAAATAGTGCAGAGAAATGGTTTTCACATTTCAAGCCAGATTTAAAAATCTTGGGAAAATGTAATACACCAAGAAATGTTTGAAAATAACATTGCCAATGGACAAGTTACGTTCAGCAAATGCATCGGTTGAACGAGGCTATTCAGCTTTATGATTCGACCTGTGATATGGCGTGCTCCTTCACGACAATGCTCGTCAACTCGAGTCGCTAATGTGGCCAAATCTGCTATTCAAGAGATTGGTTGGAAAACTCTACTGCATTCACATATTTTCGCCGGCCAGGTGGCCGAGAGGGCTAGGGCGTAGGCTTTCTAGTACTCGAGTCCACCTGGTCGCGGGTTCGAATCCCGCCGTGGGCATGGATGTTTGTGTTTGTCCCGGGCTGCGTACTGTTATAACTTGTGTAAAAGGCGCAAAATGACCTTAGTAGTCGACGCCAAAGTTTCTAATAAACCAACCAACCAACCATTCACATATTTTCCTGATCTAGTGCTTTCAGATTATCACCTTTTCCATTACTAACAATCTGCAACAGATCGAGCTGTTTTCGTGGCTCGATGAATTCATTAAGAAGTTGCTTTCTACCGTCGATCAAGAAGTTGTAATGAATGAAGGAGAATGTATTATTGATTGATTTGTTAAATTTTTTAAGCAAAATAAAGATTAACGTAATTAAAAAAAGTACAAACTTAACCAACCAGCCATAAACATAAACTTAAAGAAGAAAAGAATTAATTTTCATTCCATTTACATATAAAATATGTTAGAAACTGGAACACTACAGTGAAATCAATATACAGGGTGGTTATAATTAACCTTTCCCTACTTAACCGTCTCTATGTGGAAAACGAGCGATTGCACGAACAGGGGCTGTAATGCGAACATTGCCAAAGACACAGGGAAGATAAATAATAAATAAGCAATTCCATTGAAACACTTTTCATGCGTTGCCATATCATACAATATACCTACTTTTTCGGACGTATCGTTCGTCAGACTACAAAGTGTGCTCGAAATGACGCCAATAAGTGTCCAGGACACTCTGAAAGCGTAAGATAACATGCTGCACGAACCATCTCCAGGAATATCCTTGATATATCTCTTGACTTGTTTCTCTTCAGATCGGCACGCGCGCGAACGTTACCCTGATTGGGTACGAATGGAAGCGGTGAACCGTGCAAACCTTGTGGCCCATAATCTGGACATTCTTTCTATGATTTCGATGATCTGGACCTTCGATGATTTCATGTCCAGATAAGTACGGTGCTAACTGAAAATGTATTAATTAAGATGGAACAGTGTCGGTTTCTTCAATTCTGTATGAAAATAGAACACTGAATATTATAATTTATACATTTTCAGTTACCACCATTCTGAAAATTAACTTCTGTGCGGAATCCCTCTATAAAGAGCCTCCAATGTTTGGTATCTACATAAGAAGTCATCGTAAATTTACCTCTGAGTGTTATCAAAAATACTTTTATTGAATTTAAATTACATTCTATGGGTACATTACAATTTTAATTTTTGTAATTTTAATTTTATTTAAAAATTATCAAATCAACACATTAGAATCTATTCTATTTTCTGCTTTTATAATTGGTCGAAGGCTTTATATAATTTATAAGTTGGCTATAAAGTAAAATATACGCTTGAAAAGTAAAATAAATAGAGAGTTCTGTATCCCTTTGATAGATACATAGACCCGAGTATTCTGTCTGTAAATAAGACGGTTAAATGATATTTAAAGTAATAGCAAGATAATTACATTTCATCATGTGTCGGTCGAAAAAGAAGTTTGAATTCATTACTAGAATTGCTATAGATGAATGTCTAAAATTGAAAGAATATAAAATAATACTGAACGAGGGAGAACGTAACCCAGGTGCATGGCCGATGGAGACGTGCATTAAATGAATAAAGAGTTAAAACGAAAGATTGGTAAGAAGCAAATTTTTACTTATGATGAAAAGAAAAGGCTGCACAAGGTGAAGGAAGAAAGAAGGGCGTAAGATAAGCAGACAGAAGGAGAATCGGAGAAGCGAGAAATTGAAAAATCAATGACAATAAACAGAGAGCTTCTATGAGAGGGTGGGGGTTGGGGGGTTGAAGAGTGAGGGGAAGGGAGAGGATGGAAAGAGAGCGGAGCCACTTTGCCATGCTGCATTCCACCCCCGTTGATTGCTGTAATCTTCTTAGGGCTGCACGGTTAATTAGAAAGTGTTTGGCAATGGCGTCTTGATTTCTCCCCCTCTTTTAGTTAATGAAAAGAAAAACATAAGGGGAAAAGGGGCGCAAAAAAGGATTGGAGAAGAGAAGAGGGATGTAGGAAGCAGGAGAAGAAGATTCAACAACCTCACGGAAAGAAGTTAGGTTCTTCTTCTTCCTTTTGCTTAGTAAAGAACACACAAGTGCCTCGACAGATCGTTCACGGTCATGTCGTTCGCCAACTGCCGCGCTGATGGAATCCGCGTGCCGTTAACTGCGCAGGCGCACTACTTAGGCCACTAGTTTCAAATAGCTTCACGTCACGAGCAGATTTCAATAATAATTACAACCGGTAGTTTACGAGATGGGGGAAGAAAAGAATAAGAGGGAAGAGGAGGTGGCGGCATTAAAACCCAAAGTAAAGAACGTGAGGGAGAGAGAGAGAGTACGTGTAGGGGAAAGCTGCCTAAGTAGAGCCCATGTGCATAGAGGTGAGTGAAGTTGAAGGAATGAGAGAGAAAGAAAAAAATTAGAAGGACGAGGGGTGGTGGATGGCGGGGGAAGTAGATTGAAACTTAAAGATGTAGCTAGGTGAGGAAGGGACGAGATCAAAGCACGAGGAATTTAATATCCTAATGGATACAGCGAGAACAAACGGAAGAAACAATTTTAAAAAATAACATGTCCTTTGCGCTTTTTTTCCCTTCCCTTTTTTTGCGTTTCGTTTCTCGCTCCCGAAGCGTTATTTCTCATTGGTTGCTTCGACTAGGCTTTCGGAATAGAGCGGAAACACTTTAATAAAAGTTTTCGCCATTTCGTCTCAAGAAATATTGTTATTAGAAGGCGATAAAAGTATCAAGAAGAAATGAGAGAGGCCTGTGAAGCAAGAGGAGAGGGGGAAGAACTCGACAATTCTCAAAATGAGAACGACTTAATTAAAAACGGGAAGAACAGGAAAGCAGTGTTTGGTAACTGAACGGGAAAACCTAATGTTTGGATTCACTTTATCGATAATTTTAGGTATTCGTTAATGTAATCAACAATTTTGTAACACTGATAAATAATCAAACTAAAGTTTTTTTTCAAAATTTAACAATTAAACGTTTCTATCAAAAAGAGTAGTGAATCAAATTTTTGTAGAAAAACTGCTTACGATTGTTGGTACCATTATAACATAAATGAAAAGCTATAATGGGACTTCGAAAAACCAGCCAATAGAAAAAATCTTACAATTTAAGAATATTAAATTTTAAATGAAAGCTTAGTGTAAGCTTTAAGAATTTATGTGCATTATGGCCAGATGATATGCTGCTGAGTTCTTATTAATTATTCAACTTCTGCAAAAGTTATTTCCTAAAGAAATCTCATAAGCCACCTAAATTAAAGTTCTTCAAGTGACCACCAGATTTCTCGGATACGAATTTTGCTTTCACTATTTATGAGTAGTTCTTCAAGTACCATTAAAGAATAAAATCATATTAGATTTAGTTTAAAACTTTTGTTTGTCCTGTGCTTCTCAAAATCTAACTTAAATACATCAGACTTGATTAAGTGAATACGGATCGGTAATTTTCTTAATAATGGCGAAGCTGCGCATACCTTTTAGCAATAATTTTACTCAAACGGCGTAACCGTGTTTGAACAGCAAATGATGACTTCTATCCATTTAAAAATAGTAAAAATTATCCTCAGAATATAGCAACTCTAGAATATACGAAAGATATTTAGACGTCTCTTTAAAATTGAATTTATTAATTATGTGAATAGCTAAGATACAGCTTTGCAAAACAGAGATCTCATTCGTATCTAATGACCTCATCGTCACTGTGTTTTCAGTCAGATTTCTGATATCCTGTGTATTTTTGCAGGGTGCCGCACTTTTCTGCCCCTAGTTCACATTAACTAATTTCTAAACATATAAATATTTGCGGAATTCAATCTTAGCAAATTTTTGGTGAAGTTTTTAAACACATTAGAGATAGGCAAATGGTGTTATATTTTTAAATTCCATACTTGCAAAAAACATGGTGCTAGAGATGCATTTAAGTTTTGCTATTTGAAGATTCAAAAATAACTACATAAAACCGAGAAGGAAAAGGAAATATCAAAATGTAGAATTTTAAAATTATAAAATCATTTATGGCATAATAACATTAAAACAGGAGGTTATATTGTAATTTACGGCCGAGAGTAAAGACAACGAAAGCAGCGCCACAATTAGACAGTTACTACTGTTTTAGAAAAAATATTACCACACCTGTATACCATATGAAAGATTTTTGAGTAGTCCATTGGTCTAGTATCGTTGCGAGATCATGATGAATAAATGGAGTCCAAATAACGATACGGATACAATTTTTATTTTGCCGACGCGTTTCGGTTTACACCATTGTCAAGGCTTGGCTAGATTGTAACAAGTAAAATTATCGTTGACAGTTCTTTATATAGCTTACAGGAGAGAAGGAAAGAACAAGAAAATTTGCTGAATAACCAAACTTCGTTTGAAAGGGACGCGTTAATAGATTTCTTAATAGACATCCCCAAATTATGTCTAAATTATCCGAACACCCCTATGTTCGTGTGGTCTTAACCTGTAGGATGCACGTGATAGTATGCATATTAAAGAAACGACTCATCAGGTAGTACAGCAGTGACAACACCAGTCAGCAAGCCAAAGGTCTGAGAATATCCGACTTTGAGAGAGGAATGATTGTGGGGTGCCACATTAATGGGAAATCAGCGCTTTTACTGGGCATCCTCGCTCCACTGTGCAAAAATACGAACAGACAGGTGCAATAACGACAGCAAAATGTTCCCGGCGACCTCCACTCCTGTCGCCGAGAGACAAATGTGCTCTGTCTCGGGTGGTGGTGAGGGATCGCAAAGACACCCTACGGGACATCATTGCTACCTTTTTAGGGGACCCAGACGCCTACTCACCAGACGCAGCCCGTGGCCGATCAGTGCGCATAGTGCAACGTGCCCTCCATGAGATTGGCTTCTGTGGGAGAGCCGGAAAGAGGAAGCCATTCGTCTCAAGGGTGAATGCTGTTCGTCGTCTATGATGGTATATGGAGCGTCGTCAGTGGACTAGTGATGATTGGGCAAAGGTCATGTGGAGCGATGAAAGCCGCCTCATCTTCCAACAATCTGACGGTCGTGTGTGGGTCTGGGAACAGCCCAACAAGAAATACATTCCAGAGTGCCTCGTAACCATAGTGAAGGATCACATGGGATCAACGTGTGGGCCGCGTTCTGTACAGCAGGCGTAGGATCTATCACCGGTGTCGTCATGCGACTGAGTGCCCCACGGTACTTAGGGATGTTGGAAATGCACCTTCCTGGAGCGATGGAGTTCTATGGCACCTCATCGGACTGCTTCTTCCAGTAGGACAATCCCCATGTCACGCCGCTCGTTCAACACAACATGGTTCGCCCGTACGGACATCCCGTTATTGCCCTGGCCTGCGCAGACTTGAACCCAATCGAGGCATTTTAACTGAGGGATGTGCTGGAGCGCCGTGTACGGATGCACATGCCCCCTATCACCAATTGTCATCATTTGCTG
This sequence comes from Rhysida immarginata, assembly GCA_023313115.1. NCBI lineage: Eukaryota > Metazoa > Arthropoda > Chilopoda > Scolopendromorpha > Scolopendridae > Rhysida > Rhysida immarginata. The sequence continues at coordinate 2,160,472 of JAHWFO010064584.1, read as the reverse complement.
GACCGTTTGAAGACAGAATGGCACCATATCACACCAGCAGAGTGTAAACAACTTGTGGACAGCCTTCCTCATCGTGTTACCGCAGTAATTGAAGCAAAGGGTGGCCCATAGAGGACACGTGGAGCGGGGTGTCCGGATACTTTTTGGCAGAACAGTGTATATCGATTGTTTATTTAATAAATAATTAAAATTTGGAACATCAAACGACTTTTGTCAGACTGATCTATTTTGGGCCTTCACTAAGTGTACATATTTGCAAATATCTAAGAACCTATTCCTTCTCATAGAATTTACTCCGAATTCATTTTTCAAATCAGGAGATGATTCTGGACGTTTGTTTGGAATTAATTATAACCGGATAAATAGAGTATGGCAAAAAATAAAAATAATTCTTCTGGACTAATTCTGAATTTTTGCCTTCGTTCCTTCTACACAGTATATGTTGATGATTCTTTCATAATTAAAATTATAATTTCTTGACTTAAAAAATTTCAAATATTTGATGGAAATATCGCTTGCATAATTAGAATAATCATATTCTGGCAAAATACAAACAGATATCTGAAAGATTTTTTTTCTTCCAAGAACAAGTTTTGCTTTTCTTATTCTCTTTTTGATATTTTCCCTTTTCATCTTATTTGACACCAATAACCGCCAAATTCTGCTTTGAATTTTCATTTGACAATACTATTTCTGCTTCAGTTCACAATTGCTGACCATTCAAACTGTCGACTAACCCACCCTCATCTGCATTCGAAGAAACTTCATCAGAATTTTCATTAGTTTCAGGAGGTAAATAAAAAGTTTTTAAACTGCTAAATCATCGTTCGCTTCCATTATTTCAATAGCTTCTTGCAAAGTCAAATCCTTATATAAAAAGATAGTAAGTATAGAGTTATGCGTATGCGCCTAGCGTGTTTATATGAACACTCTAATTTTGTTACAGCAGATTATCATTAATTTTATAAATTGTTCATTTATTTATAGCTTTATCAATAAAACAATACATTTTATAATGTATACTTTAATTTTCAAATCAGATATAAAGTTGCTACTTCAACGTTGCAAAAAAGTACTAATATTCTTTCCATGATCCACAAAACACTGAAACTCTCGACAAAACTCGAGAAATCATAAAGTGGTCTCTGAGCACGAGATCACTGATACATTCGAAACAATCTGACATCTACCGGCAGGAAATCGAAATTCAAGGCGTGTTCGCTGAATTACGGCCCATTACACTTCGATGTGCGCGACTTTAAACTCACCGTGTATAAGCAAACAACCATAAAAGGGCAAATATTTTTAAAGAATACTATGACATAATTTGTTTACGCAAGTGTAGACTGTGGTAATATTATACACATGGCGTTAAGGGCCACCAAGCCACCATTGAATACCTCTATGCAACAGCATTGTCGTTCCATTCATCCACTTTAAGCCAATTAATTGTCCATTTCACCAAAAATTTGTTCACTAAAGCATGCTTTACATTTTTATTAAGGAAAATATTTTGACAATTAATATTCGGTTCTATCCGTCGATATTATTTCTTAGTTCTGCAAAAATGTTTAATCTAGTCCATGAGCTCAAATTCTAAGACTTCTTAGTGATTTTACTTGAAAACTCCAGAATTTATTACCATCAATAGAGTCGCATTCCGATGTGGAGAATTTTAAGAAGCTACAATTCATCGATCAGTTTTGTCGAGGAAATTATATTAAACAAGCTAATTATTTCATCCCCATTGCGATTTTATTTCTTTTGCTAATTTTGAATATTTAGTATGTTAATTAATTAATTAAATTATTTATATATTTATTATAAAGAGTGATTCTGAAGTCGTGTAACCCATATTCTCGTTATATCTCCCGAAAGATATCATTTTCAAGTCGCGCTGTAGAAACTTATTTTAAGCATGATAATCGGAGAACCCAGCCAATTGACGCAATTCAATGGATTTTTGTGTAGAATAAAAGGTGTTCATTAAATACTAATTGCTTCAAAAGACTTTTCACTGAGATGCGTTGAATAACTCCTCAAAACACCGTTTAGTTCAGCGTTTGATAACCGCATAATCTAACATGAATTATGGGTACTTAGATCATATGATCTAACACCACTAAATTTCTTTTTCAAGTCTTATTCAAGAATGTGTCTACGAAAATAATATGAAAAGCATGTACGTATATACATTAAAGGACAACATCAGCAATACCATTGCACCCATCCTCACTAAAATTGCAGCAAATACCTATCGCCGAATAGATTTGTGCTTGGTATAGCATGGTTCTCAAATTCAATATTAACAGTAAATTACGGTTAATGCATAAATAAAATATACATATAGCATCAATTCTGTATTGATAACTTCGTTCACGAAATACAACAAGAAATATAGATCGCAAGAATCACCCTGCATTTATGTATTAAGTGCAAAATTCGATACCAAAGCATGTATGATGTTAACTGTATTTGTAGCTTTATTCACTAAGTCCATACTAGGTTTCTCGTACCTAAAAAAAAGAGGACGCTACCTATTTCAGTTCTGTCTGTAGTTAATGTGATTATAAAAATAAAAACTTTCTCAAAATGTTTTTTGCAAGACCATCTTTAGAAGATATTCATAATTTGGAACTATTTCGTATTACTTTATGGAAATTTTTGAGGGGTAATTTTAGGCAATTTGGTCGTGTCTGTTTTTAATTTACTGTTGCTAATGCTCGAGACGTGCTGAATCGTCTTAGCTTCAAGAGACTACCTTCTTTGCTATTAAAGATCTTTTGGACACTTTTCAATCGTCACTACCTGCTTCACAGAAGTTTACATTTCTTACAAGGCTTAACTTTCTTATAAGTTTATACAAAAAACTGTCCTAATAACCCATGAACAAGAAAGTATCAGTTTTCAACATATAACTAATTTCAAATAAAAGAGTTACAGATTGATATCTTGAAGAAAATTTTTTATATAATCCTGATGTTATCAAAATTTTTTTCTATCAGTCAATATTTACAAAGGAAAAATTATTAATAAAAAATTGTTCACTCAAATTCCACCTTCATTATAAATTAATTTCCATACTTAAATAGTTTACACAAAAGTTGAGAAGCAAATGTATGTTTTAAATTTAATTATCATTCATATACCTCAACTGTATCTTATATTTGAACAGTATGTTTGTTGGCATGTGTGCCATAAGCACATTATGGCGAATCTAGCGCCAGTTCATAATAGTTACCTGGTTAACTGTAATTAACTTCATTATCACCTTACAGTCGGTGATCTCGCTTAAAGTTGGTCGTACGCCCCCCCTTGGCAGATTTGGATCAAGAGCTGTTATCCGATCTCTTTGATTAGGTGCGATAACTTTGGAAAATTACGGAAGAATAGTAGGACTCTACGAGGAAAACTGCACGGTGCAGAAAAATATTCCTATACAATTGTGGACATCAGCATTCCAGTGACAGTGAATTCAAGCAATCCGTGCATACGCGGCTTCGAGAAGAGCCAAAGAGAATCAGAAAAACATTAAGGGCCATTACACAAAATATATTGCAAATCTGAGCGATCATATGAGGTGAAATATTTATTTTGCTAACATGTATTGTACGTGAGAGATAAATAAATTTATTTTATTCTTTAAATTTCCCCATATTGTAGAAATTTGATAGTATAATTTTTGTGTAATATTTATTTAATACACGTAAATTTAAGCCATGCTCATCATTGCATCTCTTTATCGTATATAAAAATATATACCAATGATCACTTTCCTGATACAAAATTTTCCATATTCTGAAAATTAGGCGATTTTTGTATGGAGAATATCATCTCAACTGCTGACAAGACCTGTTAATTATAAAACGCAATTAAAGCTTTCTCAATCCGCGCTGTTAATTTACAATTGGCATGTGGTATCTGTTTGTTTATGTGAGACTTTTAAAATATTGAATGTGATTTATCTAATTTAAATAAGTTAATTAAATTCATTGAAATTAATTGATTAATTTTTAAAAAAAACCGAAATCAACATTATAGAAATTAACCAACGGCTTCAATTCAATTATGATAAAATTTGCTGAACTTTATTTAATTCCATGAGCAAGTTTAAAATGAGAACGAAAAAAAAAAAGATAAAAACGAAACGAAAAACAAACAATTTCTTTTCCTTTCTCTTCGTTCATTTTGAGCTCTATTATCCCCATTCTTCGTCGTTCCTTCATCTTTCATTTTCTTTTATCTCATTTGAAGAAGCAAAATAAAAATAGAAAAAGTGAAAGGGGGAAGGGACAGGTCGGAGATTTTTCTGTATCTTTGCAAGGACCACCCTTCAAGACTTCAACTGGCAAGACTCTGTCCTCCACCCACCGTCACCCACCATTTTTTGCTTTATTTGAGTCGCAGTCATTCCTTTTCCCTGCTTTTCTCACTGCCAGCACATTTGCGGACGACAAAGAAGAAGAAAGCAAAATGGAGTGGACTAAGGAGAAAGAGAATTACGAGGGAAGAAAATAAACACACAATTTAATTATGAGCCAATGAACTCGTGCTTTCTCGTATCTAAACATAAAAGCATTAAATGCAGCTTTCTTGCTGTCACATTAAAAATCGAGAAGGAATCTTAAGACATTATTTAATACTTCTGAAGTGAGACTGTATAATTTCCCATAAGCACAAAGCCTCTTATTCTTCATTAACGAATTAACTACAAAAGAGTTATGATCTCTCTTAATATGTACTTAACAAGATCTATCTAACTTTTAAAGCGACGACAAGGCATTAAAGACGTTGTGACAAATTAAACAAAAGTTACATCTATTACAAGAGATCGTTTTTTTACTGCACCATTTCTATGAACTTTAATTCTGACATGGAAAGGAGTTGTGCTAAGGATCTATTATGGAAAAAAGATGAAATTAAATGTTAAATGTCTCTTACGTAGATTCACATGTGACCTTCTAGGTTCCAGTAAAATCCTGAATGTATAATACAAACTGAATGTATAATTCGAATTTACTTCAAATTAGGAAAACATTTACTTCCTGCTATCTGTCATCTAGCTTATTAGTAATATAATACATAACAATAAAAATAACACGGTCAACTATAATACTGAACGGATAATAATCAAATTTTATCAAACCCAATATCTAAATCTACCCTGTTGTGCTTTTTTGTAATAGAAAATTATTTTGTCAGATTAATACTATTTTATTAAATACAGAGCTTCTTTCGAAAGAAGTATTATCCTCAATATTGCTATAAAATGGAAATTCTACTACCAACTCGTAAAATCATGATATTCACGTATGATTCGCTCATCTTTAAATACAGGGTGTTGCAGATAACTACAGGGCAATATAACGGGAAGCCTACCCGCTCGATTGCAGGGGCCAGCTCGACATCAAATGATAATTGGGTAATTTTATCAAAAACATGACAGTTTTGACATTCACCTCCCCCCCTCCCCGACTGTGGAAATTCCTGACTGCTGCAGGCCACCTTCATCTCCCGCCATTCTGCCAATCGACCGAGCCGGCTCCTGCAATCGAGCGGGTAGGCTTCCCGTTATACTGCCCTGCAGTTATCTGCAACACCCTGTACATGTCCAGAAAAAAACAAACAAAAAAACAAAAATGGCAATGATTCAATTTGTCATTTTGCGATCTTTATTCGTAATGGGCAAATTGTTCAGGTATCCCTCAAGAATGAGTACAAATGAATTTTAATTGAAATACAAATTACAATTTAAAATGTTTGATTCTTCTAAATGAATACGCTCCGTCTGCTTCTCGAAATAGAACTTCAATAATGAATTAACTATACGTTGAAGCACTAATACTAATTGATAAATAATTTTAAATTCTTAATTTCAACAAAGATAATAAGTGCAACTAAAAATTAAGAATTAAAAGTGATCAATAACTGACAATTTTTATCGAGACAATTACAGAATTTAGGCTTAAAATTTAGGCCTAAAATTGTTAAAAAAATATGCAAAGGTATGATAATTAAAACACATGAATTTGAAGATTAAAAAATGTACAAATTATAACAAATTAAAAAAGGATATTCAAGGAATGATAATAAGTTAAAAATAATTGTGTACAGTTATTTGGGACTATCTTGTAGTATTATGGACAATATTTTTGAACTTATTATCATCCCTTGAATATCAGTTTTTAAAAATGTTATACTTTGTACATTTTTTAAATCTTCAAATTTATGTTTTTTAATTGTCATACCTTTACATATCTTTTTTTAACAATTTCAGGCTAAATTTTGTAATTGTATCGATAAGAATTGTCAGTTATTGATCATTTTTAATTCTTAATATTTAGTTGCACTCATTATCTTTGTTGTAGTTAAGGATTTAAAATTATTTATCAATTAGAACTTAAATAGCTTAACATCATGATTGGTTTCACAATAAGGAACGTTAATCGCTTGATAAAGCAGTTCGTTGTACGCAGTCGCAATAACGATAATTTTACGGAAAGTTCAGGTATAAACCGGTTTTGAACTTGTCAAATGGAATTATTCCTATTAAAAATATGGAACTTCTGCCTTTGAATGTGTGAATATCTGAGTTTTTGACCCCGCGTTTTCGTTGAAGAGGAAAATTCCTTTCGAGGAGAGTATCGAGTTGCTCATCGTAGATGACAATGGTGCTAAGCTATAAAGTGCACGAACGTATTCGAACACCATTTATAAATTCAAATTTTAATCGTTAAGGGTATATAAATTACATAGTTTGAAACAGAAAAGCGAAATGCTGTTGATTTTGAATTTATTTTCTGTTATCTGTCGAAATAAGCCTGCGAGAACGTTTTAAAATCGTCTTCCCATATTAAAGAATACGAAAGTTGCGCTTGGCTATCGCGAATGCACACTTCCCAAACTTCTGAGTATGAAATGCATTTGACGAGATACGTGTAAGCATGTTCAAAATCGGATGACTACAAGGCTGGCGCCAGGCAGTTTGGCGTACATTGTACAATTAATATTGTGCTTATTTTGGCGATCTGGGCGACCGCTTGTTCACCTAAACCAAGAACCAGATAAAATTGAATGCTTTGCAATTGCTTTAAGTTATAATGAATGCTGATTGGCATGAGAATTTGTTTCTTTTTATAAGGTATACAAAAATCGCTTTCTATTTCATATCTTGCCGGAACTGAGAAAAACAATAATTTGAGAAATAAAATCGCATAATAGTTTCGATATTTTTATTAACTAAAACTGATAACAACATAGTTTTATATCAAATGAAAAAGTTATTACAAGTTGTGCGTTAGGTTGTATTATTTCATTCATTATCAATGTACGAGTAATTAGATTCTGTTTAATTTTTGAAATTTTTAATTTTTATTTTTAAAATTATTTATAAATTTTTATTTGTTTTATGTAAAATTTATAAAAATCTTTAAATACTTCAATTTCCTTCCTCCCATTTACATCCTTAAAAGATTTATATAACGATTCTTATTTTAAATTTTAACTCCCTTACCATTTTAAAGATTGTCATATACTTATAAATGTTAACATTTTAAGGTAGAACTTCTTTTAAAAATTGGATGTCATATCATATTTGCTCATAAAAGGATGATAGGCAGGAAGGGTCTTTTTTATCTTTTGACAAATTCTCTAGCTTCATTAAGGCTAGCTCTAGCTTCAACGGTTTTATTGCTGAAGCATAATATTCTCAAGCAAACGGGTCATTTCTAATTATAACTGACAATCAAACAGAAAATGTTTGACGGATGAATATCAAATTTCGGTGAAAAAGCGTTATCAGCGTCAATTTTGACTGCCGGAGAGGAAGAAGGGAGAGGGATTGAAATCATTCTTTTTTTTTTCCCCTCTTGCCCAAGTTAGAGATTGAATTAGACGGGAGATAATGAGAACGAATGGTCTTGACTTTCTTCTCCCTTTTTCGATTGGAATGGGGAGGGGAAAAAAGTTTGTCGACAATATTTGCACGGAAATGAAACTGAGAACGGGGAGATGGGCGGGGGAAATTACTAATTACTCTTTGGTAAATGTTGGCCGGGAGTGAGATGGAAAAATATCTTCGGGTTCACTCCCTCGCTCTGTAAAGAAAACGGAGAGGAAAAAGAAAGAAAAAATAAGAAAAAAAAATAACGAAGGTGGAGTGGAAGAATGGACGGGTGCAATGAAAGATGGAGAAGAGAAAAACGGAGAAGCGGTCTTTGTTCTTCGGAGTGGAATGGTGTGATCGTCGTTCGGGATGTTAACAATCGACTTAAGAAAGTAAATGTCACGAGACATCCAAGGGTAGCGGCGCTCTCACTCTCTTCGACCAATCCCCGACTCTGTCGCTCCACGTAATCCCAATATTTTTCGCGAGACTAGCGCAGTTTCTAAACCAAATAATCCATTTTTCCCGGGCACTGGCAATCTGATTATGATTTCTTCTCAGCATTCCCGGCGTCTTTTTATTTCTTTCTCTGTCTTACGTTGCTGTTCTCGCACGCACCGCTCTAACTCTGCAAAGAAAACCTTCTTAGCACACACACAAAGAGGGTTAATTACATCGTACGTTTTTTTTATCGTGTAATCATTAAGGAACGGATGACAGAATCTGTTTAAAAAGAGCACGTTACTATTGAAAAAAATACTTCGCCTATCTCCGAAACTAATGGACGTACATCCACATAAACTGGAATGATTAACGGGGTCTGTACTCACCGTAAGACGTCCAATTTTCGTGAAAATATCTGGCATAGAAGATGAGTTATAAGCCCACGTGTTTCGAACAATACTTGACGTCATCAAATTTCAAAGTCATTTTTCTCGAAACGGGTGTCATCTATTAAAAAACTTCCAAGGACAAAACATTTTCGTCTTATTTTGTCCTTAGGAAACGATCCTCCAGTAGGTGCCCAACATTTAATTTATACCCTGTATAATATACTGAAGTGCTAAAGTCATGGAAATACCTATTCAATATCATGTAAACCTGTTTTTGCCCGGAGATATGCAGCAGCTCGATATGGCATGGACTCTGAAGAGATATTCAGCCATGCAGTCTCGATAACCGCCCATAATTGCGTGTGTTGCAGGTGCTGGTTCTTGTAAACTAATGGATTTTTCGATACTATCCCATATGTGTACGATAGAGTTCATGTCTGGCAGTCTAGGTGTCCATTTCATTCGTTGGAATTATTCAGAATGCTCATCAAACCAATCGGCAGTAACGTTGGCCCGGTGACATAATGCAATGTCCTCTAGAAACATCCCTTCATTATTAGGGTACATTAAGGCTATGAAGGGCTTCAAATGGCCACCAAGCATCTGGACATAGGGACTCCCAGTCCAGTTTACTCAGAGGACACAAACCCTGCCGTGTAAACACGCCCCACGTCATGATGGATCCACCACCATCTTTCACACTGCCTTCCTGACAACTTGGGTCTATGACTTCATGCGGTCTGCGCCACCCTCCAACCCTATCTTTAGCTGGCACCAACCTGAATCGCGACACATCGGACCAAGCTATGTGTTTCCAGTCATTTAAGGTCAATGAATATTTTTACGAGCCCAAGCGAGGTGCAGACTCCGATGGCGTTCTATGAGAAAAGAACTCTTGTCGGTCTTCTGCTGCCATATCCCATCAGTGCCAAATTTCGCTCGACAGATCTCATAGACACGTTTCTAGTATGGCTCTCACTGAATGCGGCTGTTAATTGACGTAGTGATATATGTCTGTTACTCTGCGCAAATGTCGCTGGTCACGAGCATTTAGCAGTCGTGATCGACCACTGTGCTGTCTATGGTGGAAGGTAATGCCTGAAACGTGGTGCCTCTGCACACACTTGATGCTGTGGATCGAGCAATGTTGAATATCCGCACCACTTCAGAAATGCGTCTAGCTCCAATTATCCTTCCGCGTTCAAACTCTGAATAATTCTCATCGTGTAGCCATAATCACGTGACAGATACCGCTCTGACTATTTATAAATCTTTTACGCGATGCAAGCGACACTTGAAAATTTGCATACGAAGCTCTCATGACTTTTTTAGCATTCAGTGTACGAAGCTCTCATGACTTTTTTAGCATAGTGTACTCATTAAACTATCTGGACTCTGCAACTGCAACATTTTAATATTACCTATGAGACTGGGCTCTTAGAGCACACAGTATTTCTTTCAATATCCTTCATTCAAACATTTATTACTCTGAGTCCTTGATGAAGTTTTCGGGTATCAAAATTATACAACCCCTTAATTTGTTAAAATCTTCTTAATCAATTGAGATTTATTTCAAAAATATTTATGTAAAGTGTAAGTTTGTTTAATATTTTTCCTACGAATAATAATTTAATATTTATCATATATTTCCAGCTGGTTATCCCCATAGCTTTGAATTCCATTAAAAAATGCAAATAGAGCCACTTCTATTTTAAAACTTGCTTACGAAGAATTTAATATGAAGAAGAGCTGAAACTAGGTTACACTTACAACTCGCCATTTCAATAAGTGACCATACAGAAACAGTTCTTTATAATGAACTTTAAATAATATAAATTATTAACAGACACGTGATTAAAGTCTGAAGTAAAAGTTGTTTCACCATCGAATTCTTTTCCATTTCTATTATAACAAAAAATCAGACAGAGAGAGAGAGGAGGCCTTCGTTCTTTTTTCTTGTGCAAATGAATAAATTCTACGCCTGTTAACACCCTTACGTGAGCATGTCACTTCAACCCTTCTTCTCGGGTTGCCGTTTCCCTCCTTCCTGTTTGTCGTCATCGACGGTAGAGCAGCTGACACAGCAGCCGCCACCAGAAAGGGGAAACCCAAACGGATTTTAATGTCCAAATTGAAATTCTGCAGTCGTTTTGGTTCTGTGTTGTCAGCAGCTGCCAACCACCCACTCCGCCTTCACTCGACTTTTGAAACTCGACTGTAAAATGCTCGACACGGGGTCGTCAACAATTACGGCTACTCTACAAACGGAATGATGTAGAACACAAAATGCTTACAAATATTTCTCCTTTTTCTCTCTCTATAAAACTTTTTTCTGAATACAAGTTGTGAATTGTCAACTTTTATCTTTTATGAGCTTCGTGACATTCCATTTCATTCCCTGCTTTTAAAAAATAGCGTCAAATAGAAATTTAAAGGCTTTTAATTAAACGTTTATCTTCTTTTTCATTGCATTTTTTCAAATAATTTTAATGTCATAACAATTCTGGTTTACTTAAATGCGCCTTCTCTTAGCAATAATGGGGGCTGATATATGTTGAGATAAGGAACACCTGATTAAAATAGTGTCAGTCTATTATTGCTGAAGAAGGGTTTATTAATCTACTGTCGATATGGCTCTAAGTGTGATTGCAATTTGCTACACTATTTAAATACCTTATCCTAACCTAAATATCTGTGGCGGTAATGGAGTCGAAAGAATTGTGATTACTTCTGCATCACGGGAATAATTACCTTCGCGATCCGACTTACTTAAATGGCAGATAAACGCAAATTAGCAACTGATTTAATCAGCATTTTTAATATATATTTACTGGACAATTTGAATCAATTGCTTTTGAACATCAATTGCTTTTTAGCATTTCGCGTTGTTTCATTAACACCTGTTTAGTTAATACAATTGTTAATATCAGGTCGTTGCATATCAAATGTCGGATTTCGAGGTGGGTTCCGCGCTTCAGCACGGTTTCCACGTTTAGTAGCAAGTACCCATAACAAAGTGGTACATTCCCAGAGATAAACCTATCAGCGACCAGCTGGCTAAAATTTGCATGTCTGCGATGATATAGCATTTGAACCCAAGCAAAGAAAGTCATGACTTCATACGAATTACGTGTGATAATGCATTACGAGTTTAGGTTGAATCACACTGCATCCAACGCCTCTCGAAACATCAATAAGGTATTCGGTGTAGGCGCCATAAACGAACGTACTGTCCAACGTTGGTTCCGAAAATTCCGGGCGGGAGTGACAGACCTGGCAAATGAGCCACGCGGCAGACCGCCCAACGTGTTAAATGACGCTGATCTGAAGCGATCTGTGGAAGAGGACCCGTCAAAAATTGTTCGGGACCTTGCAGGGGATCATGCTGTATCAGCGTCGACTGTCAGTAGACACCTTAGGACATCAGCAAGGTGAAAAAGCAGGACAAATGGGTCCCACTTGAACTTACGGAAAACCAAAAAGTGCGTCGGTTGGAGGTGGGTACGGAAGTGCTTTTGCGCCATGAAGAAGCGGGGATTCTTGATCGCATTGTCACCTACGACGAGAAGTGGCTCCTATACGACAATAGGAAACGGTCAGCACAGTGGCTGGATGCTTATGAACTCCCGCGACAGTTCCCTAAACCCCGATGCACCCCAGGAAGCCGATGGTAACAGTTTGGTGGAACATTCGTCGTGTAATGCATTACAGCTTCCTGCAGCAGGGGGAGACGATCACCGCTGCGACCTACTGTCGTGAAAAGAACTCTGTCAGCAAAAACCTGCTACAGGCTCTACGGGCTACGACCGTGCAGGCGCTACAGGCTCTGGACTACGAGGTGCTTCCACACCCCTCGTACTCTCCGAACCTCTCCATTACGACTACCATCGTTTCCAGAGCCTGGACAATTTTCTCCGGCGGAAAACATTCCTAACCCAAGCAGACGTCGAAAGCGCATTCCGGGAGTTTATTGAGTCCCGTGACCATTCCTGGATTATCGGAGAGGGCTCGAGAAGCTGCCAAATCATTAGCAACAATGTTTGGATTGCAATGGGGGTTATTTCGAATAGCACGTGTGAAGGTGTCCTTTCAAGAGGGCCATTAAAGATGACCTCTGCAATCCGACATTTGATATGCAACGACCTGATACAATTGAACCATTCAAAAGCCAAACTGGTTAGGTTAAATTTTTGTAAATCTGTTAATTTTCCTACCTGAACATTTGATAAATATTTACTTTTCTGGGAAAAAACAACAAATTGATCAACTACCAATCATACAATTTTAAACGAAATAAATTGATTGCCTGAATGGAAGAATGTTAAAACAACATCACTTTACTTTATTTTACATTTTATTATTAGAGTTAATCAATTTGGTACTGAGAAGTTCAATTGGTTATAAAAATTTGAAATGATTGGATGTAAAGTGCATCCACAATGCAATATTACGCAATCACTTATTTTTAGAATAACGTTGATGGAATTGTATGCAATTTCAAATTAAGGGCAAACCAATCTTATATTCTATCAAGCAAAACATGAGAACTGTCAATCACTGCATTACCATGGGAACCAGTTGGAGTAAAATTTAGCCTCGTACTGAGGTTGCTGTTAAATGAATTACTGTTAAGTTATTGGATCTTGAGAGGGCCTTTTTTAAAATGCGAAATTAATTTTCCTCAGAAGAATCGTAATACTTTTTAGTTTGACATTGTGCCTGAGCACGTGTAGAACAAAGCGCACTTTAATCAGTAAATATGAACGATAAAAAGACCTGTCCAACGAGGCTAAGGCAGCAGCTGATTAACTGATGAACTTAGCCAAATATCATGACCACGTGATCTAATGCAGGAGGAGTAATTCTCTTTACTTGTCTGTTGGACTATAGTAAAGGGTAGTATCCTCCCGAAATATCCAACATAAGAAATCTGCTTGGATTTCTTAACTCTTTTAATGTTAATCCGTTGTTATCCAGAAAAACGGCTAGCTAAATGCTTTTTTTTCGAAAAATAGCTCTACTGTTTTATTATCTATCAAAGGAAATACTACTCCAATGAGTTTTGAATAAATGAAAAACTTAATCAACAAAAAAGTTAGGCCCTCGAAGAACATCAAAAATATGCCATCTTTAGTCTTCAAATGTGGAGGAGACAGGGGCAGGTTGTTACAGTTTTTACTTTTTTTACTTTAACTTTTTTATGTAATGCTTGATGTAAATCTTATTTCTCATTTTACAACCTTGAACCTCTGTGGTTATATTTAAAAAGTTATGAGAGACTTTTGTTATTTTAACAAAGTAATATTTTTCACACAACTGAGCATAGCCCCGAAATGTATATCTGGGGCATGAAAATATCTTATTGTAGAATTGTGGTTTCGTGTTGTTGTTTACAGAAGCACTTTGTTTCTCGACTTTAATGTTTATTTTATAAAGTGATATTACCTGATCACAAAGGCAACAAAAAGAGGATTAAATTGTATCTCACAGAAACAATAGACTCCTCTTCAGAGTTCTTAGCAATGAAACTTCGAAAGGATTTGAAATTCATTAAGAAGTTGTACTTCAAAGAAGACATCTAACTTTATAGCTTAAATTATTCACACATAATAAAATATATTCTAAATCATAAAGGTTCAAAAACGCATAGAAAATGGAATGCCTAAAGGACCGACTTCAGTATGATTAAAATAGAGAATACAAAAGCGGACCTTTGCATCCGTATAGCTAATTCTACGATAGTAAAAGAGAACTTGACCCATCATATGACGGGTCTCCACTTTTCAGGCTCAAAGGGTAAAGAAATGAAAGTAGCATATTCTTTATTTTAGCATAAACTACATTATTTGCTCAAAATATCTTGAATGGTAAAATTTTAAATATCACAATGGTAAATGTGAGTTCCATGTATGTTAGTAATAATATTGTACTCGGATTTTCATCATATTTGAGATAGCCTGCGTTGATGAATTCAACTGTAGTGTTACCATAACCATTGAAAATGTATTTGTAGATGTATTTAAATACAAGCTTTCATCGAATGGACCACTGTGGTCTGACAACAAATCTGTGATCGACCAGACATGGTAATTTAGCTTGAAGCTCAAGGCAATGCTACAAACAGTGAAGAATAGATTGTTGAATGGGACACCCTATGCGGAGGCCATTACACGATTAACAATGGTGCACCGTTTCGATAAACAACCACGCGAACCACTGTAGATATATTTTTTGTTGGCTTCGGACGGACAAGCCAATTATACACTGAGTGGCTAATTTATGATGACCACCTCCTCTGTACTTTCTTGTGCCATCTTTTGCCTTAAATACTGCGTCGATTCTTTTTGACATGTTCTCTACGAGATGTTGACAGTAGTTTGAGCAAACTGAGAGCATACGTGAGATTTGGTGGTTGTTGGTCAGCTGTCTGGTGGCTTTTTTCAACTTCATCGACCAATACTTAGTGGGATTGACATCCGGAGATTGTGGGGGCCACCAAGCAAAGTGAACTCTCCTTCATGCCCACCTACGCAAAGTAAGCTCTCCTTCATGTTCCTGAAACCAATCCTGTTGAAAGTAGCCATCTCCAATGGGATAAACTATCAATATGACAGGATAAACTTGGGTCAGCAACGAATTTAAATATAGGGTGTTTAGGATATTTGAGGACAAGATGCAGATAGTAGAACCAAATATCATATGTGCCAAAGGGTTTGAGAACAGGTTTATTCGATGTAACCGTAGTGAAGCGTTGACATGCCCGAATTAACTGGTCCATTTGGATGTCGGCCAAACCCAACCAATGACGGGCTTGGCGAACCAATGGTATTGTAGAAATGTCGATTAGCTTCCCGTTCAACAACGCCCCACATGTAATAGTCCAGGGAATTGAGATCTGGCGAGTTAGTTGGCCACAAGTTCGGTGAGATGTGATCATGCAGATGGGTTGCCATCCATTCTTGTGAGAAATAAATGGAACTGGAGATGATACTCCAGATATTATCAGAATAAATGGAAGGAAAAATTCCACGACCTGGATTCGAACCAGGAACCACAAGTATCACGCTCGTTGCCTGTACCAATTGAGCCATAGTGAACACGGTACAGCAAGGCTCTCACCAGGTTCTCTTAAAGACTACCTGGTAGTTAAGATGGAGGCCCAATGATAGGACGGGCACCAAGCTCGCAGATCAGGAATTCCTCCTAACATCTCCAGTTTCCATTTATTTCTTATTTGTGCTCGTCAACTTTTCTGATGGTTCGTATAGGAGGAACTGTTATATTTTACAATTCTAAGCACTCCGTATCGTCCGAGTATTCACTAGTCGATGACGTCCACAAGTTGCACGTTGAGACCCAGTTTTTTGGATGACTATGCAGTCTTTTAACATTAACATCAGCTGCTGTTGAATATTTTACGAATGCGGCAATTTCGCTGATATTTGCGCTATGGCTTCGAGTTCTGCAACCATCCCAAGTTTAAAGTCTGTGAAATCGAGTTGTTTACCCATATTTTCATAAAGAAATCACTTCTACTACTGTCGTAAGCACCAAGGTTTCCTTTTTTTATACCAGTCTCGCCCTCTTGCGACAGCAGCGTGATGCCATAATTAATTTGCTTAAAACTATTAAAATTGTCACGTGATCATAATAAATTGGCCACTCAGCGTATACAGAATATCTACAACTGTATGACGATATTTTTGCTTGGTTAAAATTCTGGTTTTTTATTGCACGATAACAATTTTTAGACACCCTCTATATTAGATTAATCCGCAAAAATATAAACTATGTTAGAGTAAAGATGAAATTATTGTGACATTAAATCGAAATAAAAGAAAATCGAATTCTGACTAATTCAGTATTATTATTTTTTTGCCTAATTTTGCAGCAGACAATTAGAATTTAAGCTACTAACAACATAAAGCTATTTCAAATGCAACACAAGATTGTGTTATCTTCTTTTGTCTGTTTTTTATGGTTCCTTGGCAAATAGAAAACATTACGCTTTGTATTTTTTGAGAAGATACAATTTTTTTCAGGTTTTTAAAATGCATTTTGTGGTGAGGAGAGGTCAAATTAACTAGACAAATGGAGTTCAGTTGAAGTCGAGAACGTTTGAACACCATTTTGGTAATCGTATTTAGTCAGAAAAATGGCTGCACTTTATTCACTGAACCTAGCTCGTCTAATGTCATGAATTTCTAAACTTTTTCTTTTCTTCCTTCCACTTTGTTCGCCAAAGCAGATTGTTATCAGGCTCTTATATTCGCTCAACACAGGAAGAATCCTGAAGTCCAAAAGAAAAAAAAAGAAATAATAAGAGTCGCTTTTTTCCACGTTCTTTTTAAAATGTCACATTTGTTACGCGCCAGATGCTCGCTGGAATTTGGAAAACAGTTTTTAAAATTTTACGTCGACGTTTACAATCCATTAAAAATTCCAATGGGGAATAAATTTTAGCAATTGTGAATTAAATTGATATAATTTTTTGGGCATTTCCCCTCCTAAAAGTTTTTAAGTCGAATTCCCAGGAGATAAAGAAAATTAAGAATTCAAAGGAGAAGTTCCAAAAGAAAGTTTGAAATGCAAAATTTTTAATATTGTGATTCTAAAAAAGAATTGTAGCTATTGAAAATAATTAAAATAACACTGATTATTTAATGACGAGTAAAAATAAAAGAAAATAGCAAAAGTTGAATACAACAGAGATATATATCCAACATATTATATTTTTAATTAAAAATTTTTAAAAGCCTCGCCAAATTCAAAAAGTGAATAAATTAAAGAGAGGACAAGTGATAAAAATCTATCTAACGTATATGAGGAACATCCAAAACAAATGCATCATCATCACATTATTTAACGAACACCTAATCAAATTTTTAATCTGCAACTTTGCTAATTCACAAAGTGTCGATAAACTCTCGCTTCTTTCCGCGAGAGGTGTTATTGCAGTATTTGTTCAAAGTGACTACTACACTCGACATCCCTTAGAAACAACATGTTCTAACTGAATCCTTTGTTTGTGAGAATTGGATGCAGGAAACATTCACAAAGATTTCAGACTTTTATAGAAAAGTTGCTATCCATCGCAGTACAAACAGTCGTTGGCGATGTTAAGAAGTTCCTGAAAAGTGTTAGTAAGAACTATTGTTCTTATCGGCGTAAGGCTATTTGAAGAGATGGAGATTATATGGAAAAGTAGCAGCTTCTTCCTAAAAGATGTATCTAAGTAGTAAAGGTGTAAATTAAAACGTGATTATACAAGTGTTAAGAAATGCAATACTTTATTTTTGTAACTGTAAAAAAAAACAGAACCATAAGATACCAAAACGTTGATACCAATTTGAAAGTAATTCTTTCAACAAAACTAAGAAAAACAAAAAATTAATATTTATCATTTATGTTTATTCCTACGAATATTTACAAAACAATTTAAAACCAATTGAAAAAAAATGGCCTCGAAAATAGAGAAAAACATAATTTCGATATAATTACATATAAAATATCTCCTCGGGTAAAAACATAAGATTGCACTTGTCTTTACAGTCAACTCTCGTTTAAGGTAAAGTGGCGTTAACCAAATAAATGAAATATAGCTTTAATTGCATGTATTCCACATGCAAATTACGATTGATGGGTGAAGAAAAACGGAGAAAGCAGTGCACAACATAAACATATACTCCAACGGAGTCTTTCGCGCTAAATTAAAATACTAAACCGCACTCAGAAAATTCTATAATCTTGAGAGCAAAGTTTATATTTTCTTCACGCTATAGCCCAGCGAATCTATCACTCGTTACCATGGAAACCAGCTGGTGTAAAATTTAGCCTCGCACAGGCGCTGATGATATAAGAATTACTGTTAAATCGCTGGTCACTGAAAGGGCCTTTTTTGCAATGAATGCGAAATTAATTTTCCTGAACAGAATCGTGCTACTTTTTTCATCTATGACATATTGTTGAGCACGTGATGAACAAAGTGCACTTTAAAAAAGAAATATGAACGATAAATGAAGGACCTGTGCAATGAAGCTATGGCAGCCGCTGGGTGATCAATTTGGCCAACGGCATGACCACAAGATCTATTGCAGGAGACGCTATTCTCATAACTTGTCAGTTGAACTATAGTGGCAATACGAGGTATGTGATCACAGTTCTTAGCTTTTAGAGAAAAACCTACGAAGTTTATTCACTGATTCAAAATAACTTAATTGTTTCATCATAATTACTTTGCAGTTATTGCTCAGACTATTCTTTAGACATTTGGTTTTGCTTCTACTGGAGCGCATAATAATAATAATAATAATAATAATAATAATAATAATAATAATAATAATAATAAATTTTAACAGTAACATCTAAAATCCTTTACGAATTTCAATTCTCTGTTTTAACGTTACTAACAGATTCAGCTTTCCCGTTGGCTTCTGGGTGTTACATTATTTTTGAGCTTAAAGGGCAAATGACTCCAAACCAGAAGCTGATTTCATATAGTTTTGAATAACTTCCTGATACTAAATATCAATTTTATTTTTTTTCCTGTCATTTTTAATAAAGAAATAATTTAAAGGTCATTTCCGGTAATACAAATTCAGTTTGATTTTCGTCAAAAACTACCGCAAGAGCGCGTTGCTAATGACGTCAGGTTTGCCCAATATCGCAAACTCCTCTTGCTTTGGCCGCTATTGCGCATAAGCTCAGAGCAACCTTAATCATTGTTGAATCTGCCTGAAAAATGTTCTGTGCACAGGCTTTTTTTTTAGGAGGTGTTGGAATTGGGCGTCTGTTTCTTTTTCCAAGATAATGCCAAATCCATCTTGTAACAATTAGGTCTATTTGACCTCCTTTATTATTATAGACATGTTTTACTGAATAATTTCCATTGTTGCTTTTAGCATTTCTTCTGTAATAATAAAGGCGGTCATGGCCTAACGCTTGTCAACAATAGACGTTCGCTAACCAATCAGATCTTTATGGCAAACGCAGCTCTCTCTGTTAAAAACGTTTTCTAACGGAGGGGGGGTCCAATTTCGCATATTTGTTGCCTCTTTATTAAAAAAATTGCAACTTTTTCTCTAAAAACCTGAGTCATTTTTTTATGCTTCATTCTTTTTGATTATTTATTATCTCAATAGCGAAATTTTAGGTTTCATTTGCCCTTTAACATTCGGTATCGTAAATCATATCCAAAATTGCTCCTCTCTGCGTAACGCCGTTCAGCAGCAGATTAATGGATTTTTGAAAATGGTTTTATTTTCTTTAATAAAACTCATTTGGCCGATTACATTTTAGGTGAAGTTTATATACACCAGAAATGAAACTGTCGGATTGGTAGGGATCGGATTATTTCATGCAGACGTACGGAAAGGCGAACAGACAGGTCAACTGAATAAACACGCCAAAAAATAGTCCATCTTTATTCGTACTTTCAATGATAAGCTTCTATGTTAATGAATTTCACAATTTGATCGATAAATTTTTATTCGTAAAGACGAATTTCTATAACAGCGGAAAAAATTTGCAAATAAATTAAGAAAAATTTGGAAATCTCTTAGGGGATCAAATATTTGCTTCGTTTTCTAATTTAAAAAAATCTTCAATTTTCGTAAAAGCTTGTTTAATTGAAGAGATGATCAAGCATTTGAACTTTTATATATCATTTGAGGGTCTGATTTTTTATGAACTTCTCAAATTGGGAGTACACTTCAGAAGTTTAATGGCATTTCCCATTTCCGTTGGGAAGAAATTTTTCATTAATACGGGTTCCAATCAAAACTGCATTTTTCATTTCGACATCCTATTGATATTTCCTTTCCCTAAACGATTTTCGTAATATATCTTAGGAATCAGAGGACGTCATGGTTATCATCAAACATAGTGAAAATTCCAAAACTGAGAACTAAAATTTTGACATTACAGTTTTGTTGAGGGCTAGCCAAATGCATGGAATGATTTACCGAATCCAACAGGGAGCGCTGGCCTTAGAAAAAGTTTTAGAATAAGCGCTCTCATAAAAAAATCAAGACTTTGGCATCCAAACCAACTCAAAAGATTATGATCCCGTACACTGCCTTCAGAGATTATTTCATAAAAGAAAAATCCTATTTTGAACTAATTATTCTGTGCTGATAACAAAAATGACAAGAAAAACTGGTCTGGTTTTAATTGCTGAGATACATTGATTTAAATTTTCTTCCTTGCAATGCTTTTTACATTGTATACACTAGTGAAAATGAGAATTTGTCAAATAAAAAAGTTGGTATATCTGCATATTTTTTTTTTTTACATTTTTGTGCTTTATCGAAATGAACGTAATCACATGATACATTGATGGTTTCCTTGGTCATCGTGTCTTGATGGAATACTTTTCCGTTTACATTATTTATATTGCCAGAAAAATAATTAAGATGTTAAAGCAAAAAGTGTAGTTTCAGCAGTAAATGAACTTTTTTACTGCGATATCTCAGAGACATCCACACGTTCAATAGTGTTTGGGATATCGTTAATATTGGGAAAGTTATAACTACAGCAATGAAGATGCACCAATGCTTTTTCGCCATTTCTTTTGAAAAGGCTATTATAAAATATTCGCTGTTTATTATTCTGCATATGCCAGGCCCACTGAAAAATGGCGTCTTTAGTCATTTAACCTTTAGTCGGTGAGCAATAGGTCGGATTTAAAGACTGCTAGGATGGGCCTTTTTTGTAAAAATAAAAATTTAAGAAAAACATTTTGGCAACTGTCCAGGACATAGGAAGGTTATTAATATTATAAATTTTACTTACTGCTGTTTTTTGTTTATTTTTACCTAAAAGAGGGCTTAATTTTATTTTCAACCAAA
Organism: Rhysida immarginata; assembly: GCA_023313115.1. Lineage (NCBI taxonomy): Eukaryota > Metazoa > Arthropoda > Chilopoda > Scolopendromorpha > Scolopendridae > Rhysida > Rhysida immarginata. The sequence goes on along the minus strand of JAHWFO010064584.1, from coordinate 2,138,906 downwards.
GTAGAAGTTTTTATTAACTTAATGCAGAAGTTCTGATTGAAGTGAATTCCATCAGTAGATAAGGTGGATGATATGTATATTATAGGCCTATGTCGCTCAAAAGTCACCTGACCAACAATTCCACCATCACTGTCTCCATCTTGGATTTTGACAACCCCTGTTTTTTCTTTTGTTGGAAACAATGAAGGTTGGATTGTTGCTCAGACTACTATGGTCAGGTGACTTTTTGAGTGCCCTGGCCTGTCGGCTGCGGTCCGATGCAATATGATGTGATTATATTTGCAATCTTTGAAAATACGAGGATAGCCCAGAAAGTAATGCACCACAATTTTTTTCTCTGTCCCAGCAATGGTACGAATGCGGAACTTGAGATAGGCATTCTTTGAAGTTTTCGGAGTTCGCGCGCAAAGTTTCCGTTTCTTCCGACAGATAGAGTACGTGCAGCAATGGAACAACATGGCGTCTGTAAGTGTGTCGTCATTGAATTTCTCACTGCGGAGCAAGAAACGGTTGGAAACATTCACAAACGTTTATATGCAGCTTATGGAGCATCAGCAGTTGACAGAAGTACGGTTAGTCGCTGGGCACAGAGGGTGAGGTCATCAGAAAGCGATTCGGCGGAACTCCAAGATTTGCCGCGGTCGACAAGACATGGCTGCGTGAACAGTACAAGAGCATACACGCACTTGTGTCTCGCTGGAGGAAGGCCATAGAACGTGACGGAGATTATGTGGAAAAATAGGGAGTGTAGAAGAAACATCATTCTTTCGTGTGTGTAAGTTTCGCTGTGTTCAATAAATAATTGTTGAAAAAATAAATTGTGGTGCATTACTTTCTGGTCTACCCTCGTATTTAGTATATTATTTACTTAATACAACTTTCATACCGGAGAACATGGAGTATCTTTAAAACGAGACCAAATTAAACATTTTTGTGTTTATATCTGTGGCCAGCAGGTTATTATCATGAAAAATTGGACTCTTTCATCCCAGAAGCATTTTCCATGGTTTCCAGTGTAATTATGATCCATTAAGATTGGTTTTATATTTCGATATGCTAAAAATTATATACAAAGATCTCTGATTAATACGTTAACTGATCTGAAACAGTATCCATTTATCAGATTGCAAAGAAAGTATCCAGAAAAAAAATATGACAAAGATATAAGCATTGTTCAAGCTTCATAAATAATTTTGTTAATCACCCAGGTATTCACCTTTAGGAGTTAGGACTTTGTTCATCGATCGAATAGTTTATTTATCACTACAGAAATCACCCGAATGGGATGTGAAGGATTTGTCCATGCAGCGTTTCGCTTCAGCATTCGTAAAGTTTTTCCAGCAAGAAAATTGGATATAGATCGTAACAAATGAAAATCTGATGGAGCAAATTCGGGGAGTAAAGAAGGTGAGGCAAAAGTTTCCAACTCAGAGTAAGAAATTTTTCATGTGGTCGAGCGTTGTCTACGCATATCGAGTCTGCTGTTACGGCATAGTTATGCGGTAAAAATTCATAGTGGATTACATCGCGACGATAGCACCAGAAACAGAGTATAACCTTGGTTGTCTATGAAGGGGTGAATTAGCAACGTTCCGTGGAGGCTGGCCACGTTTCGTCCATGCTATTTTCACGTAACGTTCACGTACGTAATTCACGTTTCATCTCCCGCGACCAGCCGATGCATAAAACCTTCGCATTTTTCATTCACGTGGAGTTTTTTCAGATACTTTCTTTACAAACTAATGTTACGGTCATAACTCAAAGTCACTTATGAATTTCTAAATATAATACTCATGAACCATTTATTAATTCTAAAATCAGTCCTTCTATTATCAATAAATATCATCTCATCCGGATACAGGTAAAAAACAGACATAGTTTACGAATTTCAGCCAGTGAAAGCTATGCGAGGGAACACTGTAGAGTTATCAATTCTTGACAAAGCCAGGAATTAAAGGCGAAACCGATCGGAATTCTATATGTTTTCTTTCCCGCTATGTACTGCAAGACGGGCTCCATCAACATGTTTATACAAATATGTCGAAAGCATTTCTACTCCCCCAAGCAATCATCGTGTGGCTCGTGAAATTTCATTTTCTGCTTTGATTTAATTTTAAAGCCCCATTACGTAATATGTTCACTTTTGCGTTCTGTTTCAAATTTCATGATGCTATTCGTGGAACGGTATTTAGAGACAAAATAGAGAAGAATTACATCCCTGATGATAGAAAATAATAGATACGTCAATTTCTGTTGTTCAACATAAGAAACCTAAACCCTTTTAATACTTAAATATTCTCTTTATTATTCACTAAAATACTGGAGGGGGATTGGCACTTTCACTTACGATTCATGTCGACAACAACAGCGGTCGCCACGGGAGCCGTGAGATTCGTGTTGGACGCTTGGCAAGTGAATGAACCTTGGAAATCGTTGCGCGTCAAAAACTTAATGTTGAGGTCATTGCGCACGATCCCCAGTGATGTCACTTCATAACTGTCGTCGAGCAATTTGGTGTCTCGCCACCAAGTCACTTTTGGAGGGGGTTTACCTGCAAGTGGGAAACAAAAAACACATACTATTAGAACCAGTGGGTAATATCGATTACAAAAGAGGCGGTGAAAGCGCCGCCTCCCATTTAAAGCGTTAGCAAGGAATTCAACGTCAACATCAACTTGAATGTTAATGTTTCGCTTGTTGACCGCTTACAATGGTTAATTATTGTAAGTGGTTCTGAAGATGTTATTTTTGTTGCAAGCGTATTTGTATAGTTTAACAAATTTATGGTAAATACTGCTATTTAAAGAGACATTAATATTACTAAAGCGCCTTCTGGGATTGCTTTGCGACGTTATATTAATTGCATTGAGTATAATGTAAAATGTTACATTGTTAAAATTTCAAACTGGCAACAAAGATTATAGAGTTTTATCCAAGCAAATTAATACCACGGTCTTTTAATCCCCTGGTCTGTGCACATGCGCAAATTCCGTTGTAGTCAACAATTGGATTGCTGTATTTATGGAAGAAGCGTTTTTAGCATAGTCTTTTAATCCCCTGGTCTGTGCACAGCATTGAATTCCATTGTTTTAGTCCAACAATTGGATTGCTCTATTTACTGAAAAGTCGTTTTTTGCCCCCTCTCTTGAATGAATTTGGCTACAGCTCAAACATAACAATGCATTTTAACGATCGCACAACGTAACAAAACTGTCAG
>JAHWFO010064584.1:2039687-2135063 GCA_023313115.1 Rhysida immarginata | reverse complement strand
CCGGACCCCGATGATCATGTGACTTTTGAGTGCCCTGGCCCAGCACCACCTCTACTCAAAGCCTGAGCGCGAAAATTTCATACATTGTTACATCATCGTAAAAAGTCATCTTTAATCGCATTTCTACCAATAATAAGCTCTAAATTATGACTTCGTATCATGATGTAACAATGTATGACGTTTCCGCGCTCAGGCTTTCTCTTTAGGTGGTGCTGCCTGGCCTGTCTCTCGTTGGCCTCGAGTTGTGAGCAGTGACGTATATTAAAGATAGACTCCGAAGCAATTGTTGTTACTTGAAGCAAATTGGGAAGCTCAATGCCCAGAACTGTCATGGCCGAAAGTGAGAATAGATCAGGGTCTATGGAAGTAAATGGTCGTTCAACTCCACTGAAAAATGAAGCTAAAGTTTCTAACTCCCGTTAGGGCGGGAACTCTATTCAAAAATGGCGCTGCATGTATAATAGCACCTTCAGTGCATGCAGCGCCGACTATTGTGAGTAAAAATATTAGTTTCATTTTCAATTTTAATGCAGCCGGAATTATTGACATAGAACTACTAAAATTAGTGTATTCTACACAATTTTAAATAAATAATTGATAAACCAACTGTAGAATGCATTACTAAGCTCACTATTAATTTTGGGTATCAACAATATAAGTAAAATAACTCTACAAATTATGGAATTCAGATCACGCTAGGTGCCGCATACATCGCAGAGAGTGTATTCGACCTATGCGGCTCCTAGCGTGATCTGAATTCCCTAGCTTCCCTTAACAATGGAAAGTGACGGGAGTTGAACGACCAATTACTTCTATAGACCCTGGTGTAGATGAAGCAAAACACATGGCTAAACATGAGAGTAGCTGATTAATAATTCTTTCACACGGAATGATAAGTTTATCTTTTCGTTTTCTTTGTATTTGAAGTATTTTATTATATTTTATAAACAATTTTTCGGTCATGGCTTCAATTTCGTTCGATCGTCTTTCAGTTATGTATTTTCATTTTAGTTACGTATTTTTGCTTTATGCTTGTGGAAAATGATTCCTGATCCTTTTTCGTGTCTGTTTGTATAGTTGTACGCAGAACAACTTTGAGGAATGGTTTTGAATTAATTATTCCTCGGGCCCAAAATCTTCAAAAACAAAGCAGCCAGACAGCTAATTACCCCACGGCTCACTCCTGCCCAGAACTGTCATGGCTCAATTTGCTTCACTTTTTGCCGCTGTTAATAATAGGATTCGGAGTCTATCTTTAATATACGTCATTGGTTGTGAGGCTTTCTTTCAAGGAGGTGTTGGCTCAGGCATAGCCAACAATGATAAGAGAAAGGCCTGCCCATTTGCCTTGCTCCATTGTTCAAATTGTGTCTCAAAAATCAGTCGTAAACAGGGCGATATAACACTTTCTAGCGACAAAATTTAACATTGTTAGAGGCGCTTAAGTTGTCAAATTATGAAAAATGTTGAAACTAAATAGAGTTTACTTGATTTTTCATATAAAAAACTGATTTACCTTGTTGTTTTTTATCGAGGTGTGAATGGCCAGCCGTTCCCTATCGTTATAGGCTATGAAACGATTGAAACAATGTTAAATTTTGTCGCTAGGCGGTGCTAAATCGCCCTTTTTTGAATGATTTTTGAGACACAGTTTGAACAATGGAGCAAGGCAAATGGGCAGGCTTTCTCTTATCATTGTAGGATATGGCTCAGGCTTTCTCTTTAGGTGGTTTTGTTTTAGTCCCCTCTATTGCATGAATTTGGCTTCATCTCAAACTTAACAATATAATTTAACGATTGTATTACGTAACAAAACTGTCAGCTACTATTACGTGTTCAGCAACAAATAAGTAATATCGGCTAACCGAGGCAGTCGAGATAACAAGGCCTGGAAGCGAAAAAGTCACCTGACCATCGTGGTGCTAGCAACAATCCAACCTTCATTGTTTCCAACAAAATGAAAAACATCGATTGTTAATATCCAAGATGGAGACAATGTTGGTTGGATTATTGCTAGCACCCCGATGATCAGGTGACTTTTTCGCTTCCAAGCCTTGTTTTCTCGTAGGCTTCGAGCTGACAGTTTTATTACGTTGCACAATCGTTAAATTATATTGTTATGTTTGAGATGTAGCCAAATTCATGCAATAGAGGAGACTAAAAGCGCTTCTTCCATAAATACAGCAATCCAATTGTTGACTACAACAACGGAATTTGCGCTTGTGCATAAAAAGACTATGTTAATACATATAGTTGGCAAGCATTAGTCGAGGGTAAATAATAAATTAGTGATAATTTTTTTTATTTTTTAAATTAATTTTTAACATTCCAATTTGGGGGCAGGGGAAGAGGACCAATATCTTTCTCTCCCTTGTTTTAGCATTGTTAAATCCTCACACACCTACGAAGTTGCCAACTTGCATGCCCCTGATTTCAGATATAATTTAAATATGTCCATATAAAGTAGCATAAACAGCAAGAAATGATATTTAGCAACGAGAAACCTATTCATTTCAAACCATGGCGAACAGTTTTTCGTTTTCTATAACTTCTTATTTCATTCCCTATTCTCGCCTCTCTCTTTAAATCTTTACTTACTGGCAAAATTCTCGTTGGTAGATACAGCTTCAGCTGTGGACGCAGCCTAACTGTTAAGAATAACGATTTCATATTCCACTAGCGTAACTAGGATCTTTTTTATGGAGGATATAGAGAGCGAGACCGAAATTCAACACTATATGGAAGCAGCAACCCAAAATTTTAACAACGAAATTCTAATTCAGTTTCTTCAAAACGTTTTCCTCAATATTATATACAGTAGTTATTAATATTCATGTCTCCCAGCAATTCATCTTTTGAATGACGGACTATATGGTCAGCTTATTTTAAATTGTAAGTCATTTGTTTCTTTAATTCTAATCAAAAAAAACTCTGTCAGTGTAATCGAAGAATGGAGAAAAGCCATTTCAATCCGAATTCTGCTGATTCGTCAACTTCCTTTGCTCGATTGAATCCGAAACCAAAGCCCGCATTCCCCGAGGGCTTTTGCTTAAGACAATCGGCTGACATGAGAATTAACGTCAGTCTAAAGATACAATGGTAATAAGTAAATGTTTCCATTTTTTGAATTCTCCTCCAGCTCTCTCATTGTCTGACATTTTCTTAGTCTCAATCTCAATCTCCTTTTCGATTCGATTCTGGATGGGAGAATCGGAAGATGGGTTGGGGAGGATGGGGAATGAGTAGGAGGGGTTGGTGAAGTAGAATTACTTCGTTCCCGGAGTAAAACAATCAAAATACAGCACAGAAGAGAAGGAATCAGCGCACAATGCACTGACCAGTAAGGAAACCTCATGTATATTTTACTCGAGCTTTTCTTTTTTTTCTTCGCAAGGGTCGTGGAAAAACAACAAAGAGGAGGAGGAAAAGGCGTAGGAAAAACACCTTGGAAGATTAGCACAGGGTGGGAGGCGGGAAAAAGGAATAATAGAAGGCAGGGAAAGGATAAGAGAGTTTTTAGGTTTTGCTTACAGTGCGAAAAAAAGCCAAAAGAAAACTTTTCCCTTTTGCACAGGAAACAGAATAAAAGAGCAGACGGTAAAGAGAGAGCCAGTGTGAGAAAACTTCGAAACATCGACAAACATCTTTCCACCTCACTTTTAAATCAAACTTCTCTGAGGTTTCTTATGTATTTTATAAAAAAATATACAAAATAAAAAAGCGATACATTTATTTTTATTGAAATAAAATTCAAAAGCGCTGACGGCAGTCATTTTATAAAATACATTCATTCCTGGTTACATTCTATCATGGAAGAAGGGGATATTGACCACCTTAAGAAAAGTGAATGCTACTGACCATTTTTTTACATTTTGAAAGCGATTTCTGCAACACATTCATTTCCATATTTTAAAGAACAAAGTACGTATTCTTTGATCCATAAACATTAAGATTATATTTCATTTTCCTCTGTAAAATTCTATTAGATCAGTAGTTTCCAGAAAGAACACCCCCCTCCCTATTCCCCTTATATATACCTATTACTTATACTATGAGACTCTTTATCGTGAGTGTTTCTTGTCTCTCTTACCTTCACGGGCTTCACACGAGAGGAAAAGCACCGAACCCTCGTTGTAAGGCCCCACAGTTTGGCTCAGCTCCAAGCCCTTCTCATCCATGATGGTGGGTGGCAGCGGTGGAACTGCCGAGGGAGAAATATAGTTATTTTAGTCATGAGTCTTTTTCTTCGTGATCGTTCATGGTAACACGCAGTAGTCCCCCTTTTGCCATTGCTTTTTCCCCATTTCGTCCCCTTTCCTTCCCCACCTTAAGCAAATCTCTCCACCTTCACCTTCCCTCGTAAGAACACAAGAACATCCTCGTCCTTCCTCTCCACCTCTTTCTCTCTTTTTCTCTCTTTTCAATCTGTCCTTTGTAACCAATTAAAAGCAACAATATTTTCTTTCCATGTTCGACGTGGCTCTCATTTAGAGGGCCGTCGAGGCGATCTATTCCAGAGCCAGCGAGGGGCGGGTGGCTGTTAATGACCGTTCCTCAACACCACGTACGCATTAACTGGAACAATGGGCACGTCGCGAGGTCAAATGCGATCATTAATTCACCCAATCGCGATTTGTTTTCCCAATAGTGACGGAGTTTAGAAATTTTTTCCTCCATTCCCGCCCCTTCTGTTTCCCACCGTCACACAAAGCACTGGATCTTGCCTTTCTTCGATTTGTCATTGTTATTCTCGTACTTTTACCGAGTACTTTACTCCCACTTTTCCTCTTTAATTTCAAAGAGTGCATTTTGGTTCTTCTCTTAAAGAAGAGTTAACTGAAGTTAACAGGGAAATGTGAGAATATCTTTTCTTTAATGGGACAGAATTGAATACAATTGGGACATAAAGCGACATATAAGATTTAATTAAGCGTCCACATGCCATTAGCTAATTCCAGTGCTGTTTTAGAAAAAAAATAAGAGAAACGTTAAGCGTTATTTAACGTCTCATCATCGTATTCTTACTTTCTAGAGAGTTTGATTGTCAATTTTATCTTATATCCGAACATTTATTTATTTCAAACATTAATTCAAATAGTTTTTATTTTTAGAAATCTAATGAACAACTATGCATAGACGCAATTTCCAACTTCGGCGTCAGTAACATTAAGAAACCGAGAAAGTTTCCTGCTTTATTATTTTAAAACTTTATATCTATTTTATGATAATACGTCAGCGATTTTAATAAATGGATTAGTTTCGAACATATCAATTAAAAATAATAATAAAAAATACAATTTACCCCGAACTACTATTTGAAAATTTCTGTGAGAACGCTACAAATTCGCCGTTTTCAAGTTTCTTTCATGATCCAATAACAATACATTTTGTAAGCGCAGATTAAAGTGAATTTAAAGTCTTGTTTTAGTTTAACCTTATTCTTATAAGCTCTTTAAACTTCATTTGGACAGACATAGGGAGAAAGAGAGAGAACGAGGCTAAGGGGACAACTTTATGAGATGCTTTTTAACGAATGAAAAATAAAAAAGTAAAAAAGTCACACACACATACATATATATATAAAAAAAAGAGTCAGCCAATCTTGAGGAAGAATTGCTATTGGGAACCTATCTCACCTATGACAGTTAGGTTGACAAGTGAATTCCGCGTGGGGGAGTTTCGAAAGTCCACGCGGCACCGGTAGGGTCCCTCGTCGGACAATTCCACTTCGCGGATGAGCAGATAGGCGGAGTCGCGTTGCATCTGGAAGACCATCCGCTGCTTTATGTCGGTGTTGGGAAAGTGGAGGGCCGAGTCGACCGACTTCTCTCGGATGTCCAGGCTAGAAGACGAAGAGAGGAAGAAAAAAAAATAAAAAGAAGAAAAGTAAATTGAACGAAAAACTTTCCAGGAGATGAAAGGGGAGGGGGAGAAATTGAACTTTTCCTGATGAAAACATCTGAAAATCCCAAATTTATTTTTTCACATTTCATTTTTTCTAAAAAAAAAAAAATGTATAATTGAATTTTTAAAAGTTTGAAATATTCAAAAAAAATTTTCTGCATGCTTTGATAACGAATTCAGCACTTTTTTTTGTAGGATACTAGAATACAGTATATAGCTATTAACTTTAGATAACAAGCACAGCTATCTTATTCAATAATAGGCCAAATTTCCCCATAACTAAAAGCGTGAAAAAACTTTTCATATGATTGCGTTAAATAAGAATAGGAATAGTACAATTTGTTTTATTTTTCTGTTCGAATATTTTGTTTGAATATCTTTTGTACGCATTGGCGTAATCTAACCTTAGCACAGCGTCGTCTTATTTTCCCACCCAGTATTTGTTGTCCTAACTAATTTTCATCTTTATATACAAAACTGCTTTCTAAATGGAAATATGAACAGATTTAGAAGGCAGTTCATATTTCCAAGAGTTCTAAGGACTCTTAGGCCATCAATGTTGGTGAGGTATTGTCGGTGCAGAAAGTGAGGCATCGACCGAAGTCACCAATCAATTTCCAAATCGGTCTCCAGCTCTGTGATTTTCGGTCTCGTCTGAACTGCCGTTATCTTGATGTCTGGTTAGCCGTTATCTTGTTGGAAAGATTTGCTTTCTGATTGATCAGTCCCGGATAAACGCATAACCACGTTTTCATTTCAAAAGAGTCGAAAAGAATTCACAGAATTAATTTAAAATCTTTTCATAATTACCCTTAAACGAACAGCATGATCTTGCTTTCGAACACTGACCTTCAATCGAAATTCTATACGTTGCTAATCAGGACGCGTCCATTACTTTCCGCATTCGCATTCGGATTGCTAAGATAAATTGACTTTTCATGGAAATTGTAATTCGCCAGAGAAACCATTTATTCTTAAGGATTACCAGGCAAAGCGTTAAAAAGGTGAGGTCAAATGTAATTTTGGGCTATTCAGACGTAAATCAGTGAGGAATTGTGGAAATACAAACTCTTGTTCAGATGACGGATGTTGAGTGCTTATTGCTCAGTGTTTTCGGTCTAACTGTAAGTCGGTCTTTGAAACAAGGTTAACCCTTTGAGTCACCTTGTCGAAAAAAAAATACATCACAGTTACCTATTTTTTATTTCATGTACATTACAGCTAGCGTTGTGTCACTTTGTATGAAGTATTATACATGTTCCTTCTTTCTTTCTAAAAATTATCAGCAGATTACACTGTTAATTGTAGCCGCCATTATTGCATTGTTCTAACGTGCATGCTGGCTTCAACAATCGAGATATAGGTCAGTTTTCAATATTTTTTTTCGGTTAAGTACTTTTCACACATGTTCTAAATAAATATGGGAGTAATTCTAAAGATATTAAAAATATGTTGAACATACCAATTTAATCTGTAATAGTAAATTCATGCGAATAGGCCATGCTAAACTTTTGTATGTTTTTTCATACACGGTGAACTAGTGTAGCAGGGAATGGAGCAATTTGACAGAATGAACTTGGGGAATGTAGTGAGAGGGCCAATTTGATATAAATTATCAACTCTTCAATTAGTGACATTTCCTCTTAATTTTTATTATCAGGAATTATGCGTGTGCAATTTCTATGTAGAAATAAATCTAATTTTATTTGTAAAATGATAAATAAAAGTATCTCTGTTTATTTTCAAATAAATTGAAAAGTATCTTGGCTTTTGTTTCAAACAAGACATCAACTGTTTTTTTTTAAATTATTTTTAAAACTTTCTAAAATTAATTTATCAACTAATTTCAAGCTCTGCAATTTAGCCAGATTAGCCAGACCCCCCCCCCCCTCCACAGATTGTTCGTGCAGCTTTGGTAGTGTAATATTTGTTGAATGTTTAGCTAGGACAATAAAACTATCACAGGAAATTTATATACTGTCATTAGAATATTTGGCACAATAATACCACATAATATTTCAAAGTAGCCTTATTATTACACTTAAAATAATTAGTGTATTTGTAAAATAATCAGTGTAAAATGATGGTAGAAATACTATAGCTATGCTTCAACTAATGAAATTATTAGAGGCGACATGCTACAAACTCGGAATCCCTGGTAAGAATCCAGGTAGCGGATTTTTTTCCTTTTCTTTTTCTTCTGTTTATAAGTGCTGAGATTGTCGCATATTGAGGAAAATTTGAAATTCAGTCAACGGTCCCATTGTAAGGAATGTATTATACAAACAAAGTTGGCCTGTGAAAAATCTAAAGTAGCTCTGTGTTTAGTACAGGACCACAATTGCTTTAGATATTTTCACACAAAGTGAACTGATAGATAGTTGGCCTTTTTATTCTATATATTTAAGTTATAATTACTGTATTTTATGTTAATTGTATTTACATGAATATTAACAAAAATTTTTAAATAGTACAACCATTGAATCACCAATTTTTTTTCAAATTCTAAATCGTTATTAAATACAGATTCAATGTGTTTACTCGAAATTGTTGAAATCGATTGAGAACATTAAAGAATATTCATTTTTTGTATTAAAAATTTTTTTTTTTTTACAGAAAAAAATTTTCTCATTCTTTTATATTTTGCTATGAAATATATACGTTTTACTTGTTATCTTTAAAATTTCAAATGGATTTGAAAAAATTAGCTTGAGATATGACTTTTAAACAAAAAGTACCAAAAAATGTATTTGTTTATAACTTTTTAACAAATGGAAATTTTTCAAAAATATTTCGGAAATTTTAAATACTCCATCAGGTACTATCAAATTATGATAAACGTTTTAAATTTCTCGACATGTTTGTTTTTAAGGGGCCCGCTTCAGAAATTCTTACCCATTTGCGTATGTCCTATCATGCGTATGGCCCATGAAATGTCACCCGATCTGTTTTGTTTATTACACATGTACTTTGGACAAGATTGATACAGAATTCATATCAAAGTATTCACTAAAGCATGGAAATACCCCTCTAATAAATAACATATTCCATATGTCCGCCGTTTTCCTGTACAACTGCTTGAACTCGCGCTTGTACATTGGTGATCACTCTCATAACACAAATCTTCAGAAATCGCGCGGCATAACTCCATAATGATTCCTATGTCTGTGGGCATCTGAAAATGTTACACCTTTTTTTTGAGGAAACCCCAAAGGAAGAAGTCACATCCAGCCCCCTTAATGACGCTCTGGAAATCCGTCCGACATTACACGAAGGCCAAATTTATTGTGTAGGAAATCAAGTACAGCGTTGACTGTGCGTGGGCGTCTGCACCACTGTATCTGCAATGGTATGCCGCGCGATTTCTGAAGAATTTGTTTCGGAGAGTCATCTCCAGTTGTACGGCAAAACGGCGGACATATGGAACATGTTTTCCATTAGAGGAGTTTTCCATGGTGTAGTCATTACTTTGATACGAATTCTGTAACAACCTTGTTCAAAAGAAATCTGGTGATATTTCGTGCGCCACCCTGTATTTATCACATTTACATGATAATGATCTTAAACTTATTTCAAGATTGAAGATGCTCGTGAGTTCGGTCTTATAATGCATTTTGCTGACTGGATATGTAAACAAGCTTAGACAAGGGGAAAAAATTATGTTTCCTTCGCTGGCTAAGCTACTGACAATTTTCCTAGGAGGATAAACAGTTTTCGCTCTGCAATTCTTAATCAAAAATAATTCAGCGCAATTTCAGACTTTCTAAAGGGAGAAAAATCTTTTCCTATTTCTAATCTTTCCCCCCTGTCCCCCGTTAAATCTTCTCCTTGAAATTCCAATACGTTCGCAAAAAAAAAGAAAGAAAACGTATTAAAAGAGAAGGAGCGCTACCGTTGCCGCCGACGAAGACAGACGAAGGGGAGAGAGCGGGGTCCGTGTGCTCGGCGGTCGTCGGCGTGTATGTACGTTTGTGTGTGTGTGTGTGCGTGTGTGTGTGTGTGTGTGTGTGTGTGTGTGTGTGTATGTCTGCCTGCGTGCGCTGGTCGTGGAAACGATGCCTCAGTCGGCAACGAACCGAGCGGAAGCCGCTTCTAATCGTAACGGTAGATAATTTGTTTAACCGTTTCGGGATGAACGAAGCTTTATCGTGGGGGATGAGACTTGAAACCTTTTTCACGACCCCTTTTCCTCTCCTCCACCTCTTTCGGCCATTTCCCTCCCTTAAAAAAACTCAAATACGCAGCGATAAATTTGAATTTAGTCGTCACGTTCCAATAAAAAATGTAAAAAAAAGAAGTTTCAATTAAAACCAAATGATAGAGATAGAAGGACGGGAGCAAAAAGAATTTTAGCGCTATTGAAAGCGATAGATTGTTCCAAAATAAGGCCTTACGTCGAGATTAATTCTGTAAAATGCATTTCCAACCATTTTAAGTAGATGCGCATCAATTTTTTTTTTTCTTGACTCGAACGTATACATTATAATTTGTGTTTTGGCTGCGAATTAATTGCATGAACAAAAACTTGAGAAAAAGGATTTATACCGGGAGACGATTTTTAGTGGCCTAAAATCCATTCTCTATAATGTACAGTATAAATTGTATCAAAAAGAATGTTGACATTAGATAAATAATTAATTGCAAGCATTAAACTTTCGGCTCTTACATCTTTCAATAATTAAAGTTTAATTCTAAAAAATGTTATTATCAGAAAAAATGGAAGGAAAAATTCCACGACCTGGATTCGAACATTATAATAATGTATTTTAGATTTATTAGGTTAAACTGACTTTTTGAAGGAAAATTATTTTCTACTAGCAGAGGATCCGGCATTGCCCGGGATAATTACACTTGTAGGTAAGCAGAACAACATCAAGAAGTTAAATTAAAACGCCAAATTTGTTAAATAATAACTCAATTAATACAACACTGAGCGAAGGGACTGTCCATTCTACGGAAAATCCGAACAACAGGAAATCTAGGGACTTTATTAAAAGCTTTTTATAACTTTGCTGTGTTAGTTTGTTTAGGTCAAATCTTGTAATCAATATTAAACCAACTTTCCGACAAGCTAGGGAGCTGCAATTTGACACACTTATGCAGAATCGATGACAATTTATGATAAAGAAAAAAATTTTCAAATCGGTTCATTGGTTCGTGTTCTAATGGTACTAACTCATTACTACGAATTGATTGTTGTAACAATTGTATATTTCGTTATGGCGAGAGGTAAATGTATCTATTGTTTATTGTTGCAAAATTAAGCTTTATTGTTGCCACTAAATAAAGCATTATAAAAGCTTGGTTTGATAAAACCCTTTTTACATAATCTTGTTTAAACTCTTCTTGACTTGCCTCAGATTAAAACAATGTCCACCTTCACCACCGGGGAACATCAAAAGATACTGTGGACCCAATTTTTTCTTGCCCTTGACGCAGAAGCTCCCTCCCTCTTGCTCTATTCGAAACTCCCGTTGTTCAGAAGTTTCCAATGCCCGTATAGCCTTTTCTCTTTTAGCTGCAGAGTTTCTCTGACCAATATTCGTTCTTTCTCTTTCCTTTCCAGACACATAAATTTTTGCCAGTCGTCTGGACGTTTGATAGGGAGCTGAAGGGAGACACGTGTGATTTATTTTCTATTACTAGAATTTAAACTAGTTGTTACCCGCGGCTTCGCCCGCCCGCGCCATCTGTTGAGGGGAATTACAAAGCAAAAGCAGATAATTTTAAATGAAAACCCCAGAAAGTGGGGAAGGGGGGGGGGGGTCGTAGGGGGCTGATTTTTGGCGATAGAGCAGGTCCTTTATTGAAAGCCTGCCCTGAAAATTTCAAGTTGCTAGCTCAAACCGTCTAGGAGGAGATAGAATTACAGATAAATAAATAAATACACGCAAGAGTTTTAGTATACAGTATAAGATAATAGTTTAATGTGAAGACTATTGTGAATAAAAATCATATTGTGCATTTTTACATTCTGTTTGCTCAGCATTAAATAAAAAAAATTCATCTCAGCTATATCATCTGCCAGCCTTCTGTTGTCGCCATTTTGTCTGAGTGAGCAGGCCTTGTCTATAGGAGGCCTTGCCTCAGCCCGTGTTAGTTCTATAGCACGACATTGCGCGCATGCTCATTGTAGAATTCCTCATCTCTCTCATGAAAAACCATAATGGCGGAAAAACGTCGCTTTGCTGAATATTTTATAATTACACGAATTAATTGCGACATCATGCCATGAATAATTAGTGTAGAAGAAACTCTATTTGTTCAAGAACATCTGTTATGAACCGAAACAAGAAAGAAACGAAGTTATTTTTGATAACCAGAGAAGATTGGGTCGGCAGAAAAGTATCTATCGCTAAAAGCGTCACTATGTCCACTCTGATCGTAATTAGGATTTTGCTGTGTGAAAACATAGCTTTGTAGACAAAGGTTGATTCACCTTGAACGTGTGTAAAATGTTCATGATCATAAATTGTACACTGAACGACCAATTTATTAGAGACGCCTCTTACGGAAAATGGATCGGCCTCCCAGTGACACCCAAACAATGGAACAGGCCGAAACGGTGTATAAAAGGGATGCAGAAGTGGACTGAATATGGGTAAATCCAAGGGTTTGACCGACTTTAAACGAGGCATGACCGTTGGAGCTCGACGAGCGCAGTTGAACATTTCGCACACCGCGAACCTTCCTCGTGTTTCCCGTGCAACAGTGTCAAGGGTATTCCGTGAATGGCAGTTATGCCAAAAAACAACCTCCAACAAACACAACTCCGGACGAAACAGGGCCGTGGATGAACGAGGCCAACGGCGACTGGCACGATTCATCCTCAGCAACAGGACGGAAACAGCCCAACAAACTGCAGCGCAGTTCAGTGAGGGAGCATCCCAACCCATTTCGGAGTACACGGTGCGGTGCACCTTACACCGAGCTGGGTTTAACAACAGGCGGCCAGTACGGGTACCGTCGCTGTCACCGCTAAATAGGAAAGCGCGCCTGCTATGGGCACACAGGCATCGCCACTAGACTCTGGATGAGTGGGAAAAGGTTGCCTGATCCGACGAATCGCGGTTCCTATTTCATCATGCGGACGGCAGACGGCATATCTGGCGCAGACAGCACGAGGCCATGGACCCATCCTGTCAGCTGACAACCGTACAGGCCGGAGGAGGAGAAGTGCTGGTCTGGGGTGTCTTCTCTTGGGACACACTGGGTTCTCTGATATCCGTAGACACATCCCTGAATGCGAAACATCACCTGAACATTGTTGCCGATCAGGCGCACCCGTTCATGGTGACTGTGTTCCATGGTGGTAACGGCAGTTTCAGAAGGACAATGCTCCCTGTCACCGTGCTCGAATGGTCTTGGACTGGTTCGAGGAACATGACGCGGACTTCCACCTGCTTCAGTGGCCAGCTCGGTCGTTCGATCTCAACCCGATCGAGCATTTATGGGATGAAGTGGAGAGAACCATCCAACGCCTTCCCACATTACCGTCCAACCTGCACCGATTACGGGATACTGTGATGTCATCCTGGGCTGCAATTCCTCCGCAACGGTTTTAACACCTAGTTGAATCCATGCCAGCACGTATTCAGGTAGTTCTCGTTGCTAAAAGAGATGAAACATGCTATTAGCGCGGTGTCTCTAATAAATTGATCGTTCAGTGTATACTGAACATGGTATTCGTAGACGTGCGAAAAGCTTCTTCAATTAGCATCTTTTCGCATGTCTACGAATACCATGTTAAATATATAATTCATGATCATAATTATTATTGATTCACTTACGTTTATGCTCTATTGCTAAGCTGTGACGGTGCATACCGTCTGCCAATCGTGCTCCAAAACAACACGCGTATATTCAAAAATGACCTTTAGCTGAACACGAAGCGCGTTTTACAACTAGCAAGGAGTTTTTGAATGTAGCTATTGTTACTTTCTGTTCACCGGTTAACCATTGTTGATATGGGTACGCGCACGTAATAATCACTTTGCTCAATAACTCAATCGCTCAATTATTGTAATGCGTTGAGTAATAAAATAGACGTAAAGAGGTAATGAATATCCGTTGTTTATTAGTAATTTTAGCTAAACTTTAAATTCTCGAGTTTAATATTACTTCTATGTCACAGCTAAATCTTGCAATGTTGCAAGATTTTATTTTTGACTTAGATTACACAGGCCAACGATGAAAAAACATCTTGAATGAATTTGCCTTATTTTTGTGAGTTTTTGTGTGCTGAATCCGAATCTTCTTTTAGATTTTTTTCTATCACGTCACGTTTACAAGTTATGCACATGGAGACTGCAATGTTAAATTAATGTGTGTAAAGAGAAGCGGCTGCAATATTAAAGTATCCATATTTTTGGGCCACAACAAAATTTACCAGGCCCCAAACACTGAATAACTTAGAAGTGTTTCAAGTAATCCGTGGTTGATAGGAAAAAGAGGTCAGATACGGATTCAGCATAAATAAAAGCATAAGAATGAGCTTTTAACGTTAAAGATGTCTTTAAAAAGTCATTTTTTGTGATATCTGAAAAACTAAATTTGCTCATCACTAAGTGCTTGAGCGGGGTACCGTGATAACATCCTGGAAGTCTGTATTGAGTAATCATAGGAGCTCTATGTTACTTTCGGAGTTATTTTACGGACGGCAATGCTCGTCCACATAGAGCAAATGATAACATTCAAAGGAGTGAAAACAGATCTCCAGATTTGAATCCTATAAAATATATCTGGGATTTTTGGGGAGGGCAATGGGCCAATCTTCTATCACTTAGATTCCTACTAGCGCTCTAGAAGGCTATTAGTGGAGGAGTGGGTGTCACTGCCCCGAAATGTAGCTAAGTACAGCATCAAGTTGAGACCTGTATAGCTGTTAGAGGTGATTGTACTCCTTATTAAACTGTCCAACATCATTTCATGACTATTCTGCATATTTGGCTTCGAAGCCTTTGCTTTTCCAGTCAAAATAACCTAATATTAAAGCAAATTCATGTATTTTGAGTAAATTTTGAAGCGTTTCGTTAAATAGTGTTCTGTAATGGATCATTATCTTTCCTTATAAAATTTCATTACAAGTTCGTTGTTTCCTTCTTGAGATAGTCAATTATATATTTGTCAATTTTGGGCAACAGTGTACAATAACGCCAATCCAAATATCCTAATGATTCTTAATAAAACAAATCAATACAGCATGCTTAATGCGAATACAAATCCATTTCAAATAGAACTGCACAATCCTGCTATTATACGTATATAACATAGTATTGCGAAGTATGCTTTTCAATTCGCAAAAGCCATTATGAGCAATTTAGCTTTGCTTTTCCTGTCAAAATAAGCTAACATTAAAGCAAGCAGAATAGGCTCGTTTAAATAAAATCTTATCCTCTAAATCTACAGATTATATCTTTGATTCTCATAATGTCGTTCTGATTATCGATAATCAATATCAGCTCTATTGAGTGATCAATTAATTGAATCTCCTCTTATATTCATTGGCAAGCTTACAATTGATGAGGCCCGTGTCAATTCAAACATTCACTGTATCGTTACTTCTGAATAAGGAAATCATCAAAATGAACGCAATCAATTATGCAAACAATATTATATTCCATGCACATCGCCTCAACTTTGACAGACCCCTCCACCCTCCCCACCTTACCCTCTACTCTATGTATGTTTAGCCCACTCTCTTTCTGATTGGGGGGTTTCGGTTAGCAATCGCGTGCAAATTGCCTGCTAATTAACCAATCGGGCAATCAAACAGGCCGCCCATGCATGAGCAGATCGAATTGTAACGACATCCCATCACCCGTCAATATGCGTCATCATCACCGGTAAACGAGGCGAGTTTTATCAATTAAATTCCATGTACAAGAGCATCAGCGAGGCACAAGACCATGAGGAGACGGTCGCTTCGTTGTCCCCTTCACCTACTTTACCTCCCCTTCCTGTTTCAAACCAGCAACTGTTTCTACCTCGCAGACTCCATCGATATGGACATTTATCAGTTTGGCGATGGCATCGAGCGAATGACATTGTCTCTCTGCACTATTGTCGCGCATTTCGCGAGGCAACAAAACAACGAGGGATAAACCGTGAGTTGATCGCTCCTTCGCCTCCGTCGTGGTTTGGCGGTGGGCGAACATCACGTCCTCCTCTTGGATGCAACGAATCGAAAGAGTAAATGGGTAGACAATGTACACGAAACTGCACTTGTAACTGCGTTAAAATTTAAAAGTTTTAATATACTATATGCACGTTTCCTATTTCAATAAGCCATCAATTTTTTTTATTGATAACAATACTACAGTATCATCCAAATGGAAACCATCAATTAGCTACCCTTTGATAACTTTCTTTCCTAAAACTCTTTTCGAGAAATCATTGATTCCGAAAATATCTTGGTAATAAAACACTCATAGAAACCGTCGTAAGAATCGTTATTTCAAAGTTGCATGTATCCATACATAGCCAAAGAAATTTATCGATTTATCAACCTCATTGTGATTGGTGCCATTACCCTACCTCATTTTCTATTTCTTGCCTTGCTCTGTGCTCTCATTAGTCTAGACGCACATGATTATGTTTTGCAGCCTTTTCTCGCTGAACCTGGAATGATTGGCTTTTGCTTTGTTTCTGGCAAAATTTTTCTCTGGATATTCTAATTAAGCCTTTTCTCTTTGGTCTGGTTTTGGCTGTTTTGGTTTGGTGGGAAACTCGAAGCGAATGACCCCTCTGTTGAGAACTGACTCGTTGGCTCCTCTTCGGCTTGCGACCGTTGATTAGAAACAAAGAAGTCACGCTTAATTGGCCATTTATGTGAAATAAGGGTCGACCTTTCGGGTTGGGTGGCCCGTTGAACCTGTAATATTTGATTGGCCAGATGTTCCCATATGTAAGGGCTTGTCGTCCTTTGCGTGGCGGCGGAAAAAGGGTACACGACTTTTCTTCTCGATTCAAGGACAATTACGAGCTGAGATTTATTTTGGATTAAAAGTGCCGATTCTTGATCAATCGAGTGATGAAAAGAAAACACATATCCACAATAGTCATTTTTAATGCCTCAGATGTACATTTCGAAAGCTATGCTTGATGAAGAAAGCATGGCTTTCGAAATGTACATCTGAGGCATTAAAAATGATTATTGTGGATTTGTGGTTTCTTCTCATCACTCGATTGATCGTTGCGTCCACAGTTTCTTGGCGGATTCTACTTCTTGTCCGATTCTTGTTTTACGGACGTGGTCTTACGACCTCGGAATTTTAGTTTAATAGGAGACTTCGTGTAGTTGTAGTGTACCTTTAGGATGTTAATATACTTAAATATTAAGGCGCACTATTCAGCCAATTTTGAAAAAAGTCGGTTTAAAGTTTCGAGCACCATACATAAGGGAAAGTTTTCCTTCTTGATTGTAAGTGATCCGATAGCTCAGACGGCAGCGTGGTTGCTACTCACAAGTCAAAGTGTGAGGTGGCGGGTTCGAATTCCAGTTGTAACAATTTTTTTTTACCCAAATAATTATTCAATATATTATATTTACAAATTTATTTGTGACAACCAACTTTTTCACAAAATTTTCCTTTTCTCAAAATTATTATGCTTATTTTTATTGTTACAAGTGTCTTTTACTCGGCCAACTTTTACTCGGCCAACTGCTCGTTCTCTTTTTCGTGCTATTTCTTATCCCTTAATATAGGCTTAATCCTTGTATCTTTTTTATTATATGACCTCTCCCTCGCTGTTGTTCAAGACATGAAACTTTCATTGAGTTTCTCTATTGTTAGTGTAGTTGCTCTAACAATGTATATGATAAGTCTGCTTTAGTTAAGCCCAACACATTTTTATTTCATTTCCATCACCTTTGTGTTTTTGACTGCCACTCCAAGGCAAGCTCTGCTCGTTTCTCTGTCTCGATTTCGAAATAAATAATACATTTAACATCACGCAAAACAACGCAAGCTCCGTCGCAAGTGACTGCCTTCTCCCCGTCCCTTTTCATCGTGTAACGGGTGTCATGAGTGCTTCTTCTCCAATTAGGTATCGTCAATGGAATTACTTATTTACTTATTTCATATATACTTTTAGAACTAACTTCTCAGTTGTCTATGTATTAAAAGAAGCAAAACTAGACATATTTATCAGCGAATAAGCCACGAATGTGAAAATGAATTCATTATCAAGTTTGAAAAATTGCCATTCAAAGTATTTATCTTTCTACATAATTATAATTTAACACAATAAACTCATTTAGACTTCGCACTCTTTCAGTTACTTTCTAGAAATGATTTGGTATAGCTTCCTTAATTTCCTTCTTTAGAACGCAAATCAACCATTAAGCTTATATGTATTCAAGGGACACTCAGGAATTTGCAGCATTTTACTCACCATTACATTCTCCGTCGAAGGAAGGCTTATCACAAGAATTTTTCGCCAAAAATCATTTTTCACTCTCCATGTCCATTATCTGAAACGTCAAGGACAGTTACAATGGCAAGACAGCATTAACACTTCAAAATATCCGGGGTTTTTTCAGGAAAAACGGTTCAAACCAAAATATGCGAAGAGTGAAAAAAAAATTAAATTTAAGATAGAATTACGATTAGTAGGTCTTAAAATACACGTTCGCGGTTTGGAATTCATTAATTATATACGTCGGAATAATATCATTATTATTGCATTTAGGAAAGCTGTGAAAGTGTCTCACTTGCAAGTTTATACCATAAACTATCTAACCCGTCCGTCATTTTTTATCATTTCCCGAAAGAAAAAGAAAATCCCATTTACTTCGTAAGAGTTAATAATACTAAAGCAGAAAACGTGTGATACGATGTGGAGTGTATATGACTTCTCTGTGTGAGTGTTGTGAGTGTGTGTGTGTGTGTGGCTGGGTGTTGTGAGTGTGCGCCCATTACTTTTTTTTAATCGAAGAGCAAGGGAATGCAGCTGATGTCATTCCATCTCACTGATTAATCGAGCGAAAAATAACTGACGGATTCTTCTGTCGTTTAGATAAAGGGAGGAAAAGAATCCATTGCGCAGGCGCTTTGACAGGGGGTCGCTGTCCTCGGTGCGGCGTATCCCATTTAGGCGTGCGCAGGGGTCCAGGCTCTTCCCGCTCACCCAACAGAGTTGCCCCGGATTCCCGACCAAAGAGGACAACCGTCAAAATTCAATGCATTTTCCAAACTGGTCGAAATCGATCAATTTCCTGGGAAGTTTTTCTACCATTTCCCCCTTTTTCCTCCTCTTTTTTTTCTTCTTTAAATCTCCTCTACCTTTTCCTCTCAATTTCTAGTTCTTGCTTTTGCCTGTGTTCACGTCCGCTTCGGTGACCGCCCCGGCGACCAGACATCGGCGCTTAGATCTCGAAATGTCTGAAGACAATGGAGGAAAAGGGAATTTAAAGAAAATATCCGGATTTTATAGGCGATGTTCTTCTTCTAGTTCAATTGCCCTACGTGCAAAGTAGATACTGGAAACAAATTTCTACTTGCATATCTGGTAACAGAAAATAAAATAAAGAGTAAATAGGCTTTAGAAATAATGAAAACGAAATGATGATTCCACAAATGAGCACGTGTAGCAACATTCAATATTTTAGCACAACCATGATGAGGGGGAAGTGGATCATTTTAACAGGAATTAGACAATTCTCTTCGTTAGCTGCTTTTGGTGATATCATTGAATGCTTGTTCTATTACCCAGAAAAACATTATAAATAAAAGTGTATTATACTGTTCAAGAAGTTGCTTAAAAGTATTTTGCCCGTATATTTGATTTATAATGCTGGCAAATTAATAGGGGATACAATTATATAGTAAACTTACAACTTTTAACTTATTGTTACGATGATATTTTACTTGTTAGTGTCAGTTGAGATATTCACCCAAGAAGATGCCCTAACTGTATTACGGAATATTATAGAGTGCTACTGTAGCATTCTAGTATTGAATTTTACCTGTAGAATTGCGCCATATATAAACAAATACACGGTTACAAATAATTCTCGCTCTTAAATACATTTTGAAAAGAGATAATGCAAAAAACCATCGGAATTTTTAGTACATTAGAGCAGTTCGATTAATACAATGATGCATTTCTCGACTCCTGTTCCAAAAGCCGACTGGTCGATTCCTTATCCCCCATCTACCCCCTTACATCAGGCCTCCCCACACTCTAACGCTGCGCTGTTGTTATTATTTCGTTCGGCGTCTCGAGTTGACGTTGGATCTGACTCTTCGTGTGATGTATTTTTTGGTTGGAAAAATCTTCAAGGGTTGTAACACGAGGAAACAACAGCTATCGCGTGGAGCATCGGCAAGGGAATTCCCTCTTCTTTCCCTCCACGCATCTGTTGCTGGGCAACCATCTTAAGAACGTCAGGTAGCTGATGCTTTAAATGGCAACCTCGTGTTGGAAGGCACTTCGGGCAACGAGAATCAGGGAAAGATAGAGTTGGGTTGGAAATGGCTTACATTTAATAGAAGGCGGCATCAGAAAGCCTAGTCCAATATCAGGTGATGGTAAACGGAGGTGGTGAAAGAGCCAGGGTCAAAAACACCTGAACAACGCAAAACACAGAAGAAGCCTTTGAATACGGACGGCCTTACGCGAATCTTTCATACGATGTCAATCGCAAAGTCAAGCTGGAAGGAAGCGTTAAAATTGGAAATTCCAGCACAATTTGACAATTGAATTTGCTGACATTTTTATTTTAAATTTAAATTTCTGTTTTACTTCTTTTTTTTAAATCCTCTGTATAACTTAAATGATAAAAGAGATCATAATTTGTATTTAGTTTGGCATTAGATTATTTATTAAGTAAACTATTTGCAATTCATTTTTAAGAATATTATTTCTTAATGTGAAATTTATTAATATGAGCAGAATTAAGATCCATGAAAATCCTTTAAAATACCTAGATTTTCTGCAAAGATGTTGACGTATGATTGTGATTGATCATAAAGAAGTTGCTCTCAATAGTCTTTATAATGAAGAATATTACAGATATTTAACTGAATTGAAAAAAATGCTTAATAAACACTAATTCTGGTTGAACTCTATTCTAGAAGCCTCCTGACTTCACCAACTTAACAGTGTCTTTAGAATTTTGGGATCATAGCTACGAATACATAGTGTCAATTGGATGACAAAGAGCAATTAACGGTTTTGCACCGAAAGAGCTGTTTCTTTGGTTTAATATTTCATATATACGAGCATATGTAATTGAAAATAGATAATTTTATCCATAGCAAAACATTCTTCTTCTAGCTCTTTTATCATGATAACTCTTGAGTGAATTCCAACAAAAATAGACGGAAGACCACTAATAAACCTTCTGCTCCTTAAATATCATCTTCTTTTTAAATCTCTAAGTAATCTTTTAATACTTTGTTTTAAGCCCATCTCAAATGCATTTTCATGGCTTGTTTGGTTAAAATTATGCAGAGGCCGGGATTTTTTTTTAATACCGATTCTTTTTTCTCTCTTTCATCTTATTTATTTATCCCTTCTCCCACAGCCTTCTGTTTATGTTTTTAAACGCCATTTCCGATATTAATCTTGTCATCCTATTATCCTAGTGCATCATCCAGAGTAATTATCTCCAGCGTTCTTTCTACGAGTTTCTTAAGAAAGCCTATCATAATATGGAAGCTGCTATTGTGAAATTAATCCAATTTATTAATGGCAAGAGGAACGAAAAGCAAATTAAATTTTATTGGCCACCAGTGAATTAATTTAAACTTCAAAAACGTCCACTCCCGAATAATGGAAGGTGACTCGGTCGAACGGGAACGACGACGGCCGCGGTGGCGGCGTTGGAGCGCACCACCCGCACACACCAAAACCCCAATAATTGCATTTTGCCGAGGAAAATTAAAAAAAAATGAAAAAAATAAAAAATACAGAAACAACAGCTTCCCATCGATGTTATTAACAGGAGAACATGGATAGAACAATACTGTGTTTTTCGTTTAAGAGCTTTCAATTTTTTCATAACAGCGATAAAAATTTTGGCAATAACCGAGTGATTTTATAAAAGGCGAGTCTTGAACTCGGCTATTTTATTGCATTTTCAAATTTCATTCCAGAGAAGGAAACAGAATTTGTTTTGACACCGACAAGAATCTTCTAATACAATTTGCTTCGCTAAGAATTTTAAGTCCATAAAGGATAATTTGATTCTTCCTTGTTTCTTCGCCTACGCTTTATGAATAGCGATTTTCTTTACTTCTCCACTACTGAAAATGTACAATTCTCAACTGTCATAGTTTGCATTTTATGCTTGTGTTTGTGTTTGTTGATTCTATATATATAGAAAGAGAGACGCTTGCCGAAATATCAGTTTACAATGAAGTTAAGAATTTTTTTTATGAAAAAATGGAATATTTCGAAAATAGGCTTTTATTTCAAATAGGCTTTTATTTCGAAAACATCAAAACAAATTGGATAATGAAGTTCGTGTTTGTTTTTTAATTTTTAGAAATCCAATTTTATAAAGAAATGTAGCGGATAATAAAATAAGAGTGTATTGAAAGAGAGTGAAAACTATAAAATTAAAATAAAATTTATTTCGAGATATACATATTTTAAGTGAAGCTAATCAATGCATAATGGAATCACTTGTTTTGTTATGTATCGTTCATTTTATCTAAATTTTTTTTAGTTTCTCTTTTCTACTCATCTTGCGAGAAAAAATATTTAGAATACGAATACTGTGCGCAAAGAATGGCTTTCTAATAAAATAGCAATTTAAGGCGTACTTCTCGCGAAAAACGATTCACACTTGATTGTAAAAATTTGCAGAAAAATCTTTTATGCACTCGAACCATCCTTATTTTGGTATTGTTTTGAATAATAAAGACATGGTGCAAATTTAATAACTTATTTCTAATCGATTACTTTAAATTCGGCGAGATATTTATTTGATACAGAAAGATGAATTAGAATAAATTGGATACACTTATAGCCTATATTGCATTTATGAATATATGTACCAAAACTTAATTAAAATAAAAGATCTAATGTCATTCGTCGTCTTGCTCTGGAAACTTTTAGGCAATATGTATCGAAGAAGCAGAAAACACATAAAACTGACTTGCATCAAGCAGAGATATGAATCCAAATTTTTCAAATCCACATTATTTTTTTTCAGTAATCACATATGGAAACACACCTCGGTGACATTGAAAAAAAATCGCTACACACGCTTTTATTTGTAACGGTAAATATACTGTGTAAAACAGAGGATGCGAATATTAAAAAAAAAAAAGAAAACTAAATTGGAACCTGAATCTGCAATCGCCAGACTTCCAGTCCAATATCTTGTTTGCTGCTTTTCACTAACAATCTTCTTGATAGTTTACTGCATTGGCACTAAAAGGGGCCTAATAAAAGACGCACTTCGATTTCTCGATAGCGACTGAGAGGCGCTTATTTTCCGAACACCTTTTATTACTTCCATACGAATAGTAAAACTTCTGCAAAAGTTTGTCAATATCGGTGACTCGAAGGATATATACATGTACTCCCTTTGTAAGTAAATAGCTATGAGATTTGTAATCCTAATGTTGACATATAAAGTTAATTTTGATGACAGATTGAAATATAATATTCGCTAATTTCTTTTATAGATTCACTAGCAGAGACACCCGGCGTTGCCCGAGATAATTACAGTTGTAGGTTAAACAGAACAACCTCAAGAAGTTAAATAATAAATTTGTTTTCAGTAATTCTACAATTTCCGTCTATAGACGAAGCAGTTGTTCAGATGTTTCCGATGCCCGGATAACTTTTTGTCATCTCTGCACAATACTCATTCATTTCTTCGCTGGCATTTCGTTAGATATGAATTATTGTTATACTTTTTCGAAAGATTATTATAGGACATAACACCATTTGGTTTTTTGGTTAGAAGAGTTGAGTTCATGTATGCTTTGTTATTGTTTATGTCGTCAACTGTAGCTCGAACGAAGGGACTGCGTCCTCTGTCATCTTTCACTCTCTGTCAATAGCCTGCTAACTCTCCATTATCTCCAGTTACTGATCATTATTAAATATTTCCAAGAAAATGTTAACTTCTAAGAAAAGCCCGAACAACAGGAATTCTACGTATTGTTACAAATTCAATTTTGTTTTATTATTCTCAGAAGTGGGATGGAACAATCATTCTTAATGAACCTACTTATATTGCACACTTTGCCCGGGACTTTACTTACCCTCTTGCTGTTCTGTCTCAGATTAAAATGTTATCCATCTTCACCCCTGGAGAGCATCACTGGATATTTTAGACTTATCTTTTAAAATTTCTCTTGCCCTTGACGTAGAAGCTCTTATACTCTCCTGCTCTAGCGTAGCTTCCGTTGTGCAGATGTTTCCAATGCCCGGATAAATTTTATCTTTCTGTTGCAAATTTCACTGATCAATACTCGTTCTTTTTGCCAAACACACAAATTTTCTCCAGTCGTCTGGACGTTTTTAGGGAGCTCAATGGAGACCCATGTGATTCCTTAGCCTCCTCGATAAACACTGCCTTATCTATGTCCTGTCATTGCATAATCATATTTATACTCGTTGTTAATAATTCGTTACCCCCTCCCTAAAAGAGGTTAATATGGTCAATTATGTAGTCCGCACCAGTAAATGTGTTACGTTTGTAGTGCCACACCAGTTAACGTATTAAGTATATAGTGCAACACTAGTTAATGTGTTAACCAACTTTCAACCCCCTTTCCCCCCACTTAGGGGGTTGAATTTTGAAAAACCCCTTCTTAGTGCTCACTTACAATTTGCAAAGAACCTCTGTACAAAATTTCAAGTTTCTAGGCCTTATGGTTTGGGCTGTGCGTTGATCATTCACTCACTCAGTCAGTTTCTTCTTTTATATATATAGATATAATATAATTGTCTTCTATGGTGAACTTTTTTGGGAAAATGCTTTTGAACATGAAAAGTTTGACAAAGGATCTGCTACATACTTCATCCTTTAAGATTAATTGAGCAAGAAGCAACCAATGGAATCCAATTCTTAATGCCAGAGGGAAAAATTCTAGATAATCAAGTATTGAATCTAATTAAATCTCTCTGAGAATTTAATTAAATCTGTTACCGGTTCTTAAATGACATTTTCAAGTTATTTCCTTACATGCATAGATGTTGTGCAGAAAAACTACTACCGATGGCTCACAGAGCAACCCAAGCAACTCCAAAAATGAATATTTTTATTAGTGAATGCAATTATATTTTAAACTAAAAATGCCAACATTTTATTAAATATTAAAAAAATAAATGACTTTTCCAATTGTTTGTATATTTGATCAAATTAAACACGAAATCTGTTACGTTATTATTTTTAATAGCAATTAACAGCTGGACTCTTCATAAAGTTTGGGAATTAAAAATTAAGGACTACGAAGATTTTCAATTAAAGTCACGGACGTACTATAAAGGTGCGTTTTAATAAATAAATATGATACAACAGTAAAAACGAGAATCGTGACTTAATTTGGGAGGAATTAAAACTCAATGCATATTTTCAAAAAAAAAATTACAGCTGAATTCAATCCGAATGAAAAGTTTTAAAGCAATCTCAAAATTAGGTTTCCTTTCCTCATCTTTCCTCTTTCCTTTCATCATATAGTTAAGCGACTAAATGCAAAAAGTAAACAAGAATATAACTCGTAAAACAATTTTCAAACATGCTGAAAAGAAGAATATAAATATTTGTTGTTTAATATTACAGTAATATTTTATATACAGCAATGGCGAAAACTGCATGTCAATTTACGTATTCGATTGCAGCGTTCACACGAATCTTTCCAAACACGCGCGAAATAAGAAATGAAATGCTCGCACGTCTAAATGTTTTAAACTATTTCGCCTGTTCTTTCCACCGCTAGAGCTACTCATCCCTTCTTAATCAAAGTTACCATTCATCCTTTCTTAATCATTGTTGCAAAGCATTGTCGGGAAAAATCTAATAAGCATTCCAAGGAGCTTTACCTGTGACGCATATGTGATTTTAAATTTCAATATTTCACTTTTACTTGTTTTTAAATAAACAATAGAAATACCTTTGATTCTATCCACACTCACATCATTTTTAAATATAGGCCTAAGTTTAATTAGCCATTTTTAACAATAGGCCTAACATTATATAGTCATTTTAGCTATAGGCCTAACATTAATTAGCCATTTTTAACTATAGGCCTAATATTAATTAGCCATTTTTAACAATAGGCCTAACATTATATAGTCATTTTAACTATAGGCCTAACATTAATTAGCCATTTTTAAATATAGGCCTAACATCAATTACCCATTTTTAACAATAGGCCTAACATTAATTAGCCATTTTTAGCAATAGGCCTAACATTATTTAGTCATTTTAATTATAGGCCTAACATTAACTAGCCATTTTTAAGTATAGGCCTAACATTAATGAGCCATTTTTAACATTGATTAGTCACATTTTACAATAGGCCTAACAGCACTGAATTTTAAAACGAAATGAGCACGTGCTCCAAGCTGCCATCAACAATGCTTAAGTGATAACCAAAAATTAACACTGTATTCACTTATGACTCGTCGGTACGAATCGATTGATATATTACATGCCCTATGTTCATATTCTTAACATTAGTGCACGTGCATGAAGGGGCCCTCGAGAGCTCACCAAAACTTGATATATCGCAGTTGAGTTCTTCCATTTACACGTTATCATGCAGACGATGGCCGGCCGGACGCATAAAGATATTGATTATGCTTGTATTCTTATATATAGCTTTAGCTAAAGCTCGTAATAAGGGCTCATTTTAGTACTTTTGGGGGTCATTTTCTCAGATGTAGCATTTCGAAATTCGAAAAGAATGTCATATTCGTCTTGTGCTCGTCATTTCCGTTCGAATGACATATTACATGCCGTATATTGCCAATAAAAAAATTTAATGGGGGGGTTTGGGCCTCAATAGTCACGTGACTGTTAGACCGATTTCTGACAAGCTCAGGAAAGGTCTCTATCAAAGAGCGAAAGCAGAATTTGAAAAAGTTAAAGCATTTTCGAGAAATCGTCGGACATACAGACGGACAGACAGACAGACAGACAGACACACACACAAACAGAGCGAATAATTAACCCTTGAATAATAATGCGCGGTAAATAATCTTGGCAACATTCAGTATCGCTTGAAATGAATTAGTTAATGACTTTTCTCGAACCCTTTGTTTCTGTTTCTCTCCCTAAACTTCCGAATGCCTGTTCTTTTATGATTGTATGCAGAAACCATCTGGCATCGCTGTCATTAAAAATTAAACGCAGGCACCATAATATTTCGCTCTTTTTTTTAAACTGTGAAAGAATATTAGGTTATTGTGTGTAGACCAGGTGGGCAATTACGTCATCTAGTGGCTAAATGGTGGTAACTTAAAGAGTCGTTCGTTGGACAAACAGAAAGGTGGAGATGGGGGAAGTGTTGGTGATGTGATGGTGAAGGGAAGTGGGGGGCAATAGCCTCGTCCACCAGATGTCGCAACTCGGCTCTGTGGCGCTACGACGTTTTCCTGCAAAGCGACAGGTCTCATTATCAGGAACGCTGCTGATAGCCAAAAGCTTCACATTTCTCGCCGATTGCCAATTTACTATAAAATGAGTGGCAAACAGAATCAATGTATCGAGAAGGAGTGATGCTGGAAAGAGAGAAAGGGGAACGAGAGAGAGAATGAGAGAGAGAGAGAGAGAGAGAGAGAGAGAGAGAGAGAGAGAGAGAGAAAACACAGTGAAACCGGGGGCGGGAGGGTTCGTAACGATGTGAACAGAGGCGACTGCAAATAGCGACTCTTAGCGAACGATTGTGACACGCATTTAACCGCAATAAAACCATAAACTTAAGACTTGTGGCCAGATTCCAGCGAAATAAATGACGTGCAGGAATCGTTGGCGCAAAAGGGTTACAGAAACCGATTGCTTGGATTTGAACGCAACAAAATCGAGGCTCTGTTTGTCACCAATCTTTCCCCGCTGGCAAATGATGCGGTGGCTCTCATCGCGACGAAAATCTCGCCCACCACCACAGGATAAGAAAACAAAATTTCAATTGACTCTACGTTATTTTAAACCTAGAGTAAAGCCATTAAATTTTTATTTGAAAATACCTCCTTTATGATACTTAAAAGTAAGAAGCAAGCAGGTAAGCATCTTAAGTGGAGAGCCAATTCGAACTGTAAACGTTTCTCTCATTAATAATTTAACCTTAACGTGATAAGAAAAACGGTAAACATTTTTAAATATTCACTGATAAGGCTGGCTTTAGAAAATTATTAATGGCGTTTAAAAATTTATACTCTTACTTAAAGAATATTTCACTAACGAAAAAAAAAAACAAAACTACGTTATGATAAAATGATCAAAAATATGGCAGACATACATATACTGCCTATTCTATCAGAAGAGAATGAACCCATTAAAATGTAATCAGTCATTCAGAAAACAAGTTTCAGACTTATTGCAAAATTAAAAGATAGGAAAACTGAGTTATAACATCAATTATATTTAAATTGTTAATATTTTCTTTTTACCCGGATAGCGACTACATTGAATTATTTAATTTAAAAAATACGAATTCAGAGAAAGAGGCCTTCAGAAATATAATAAGCATTTTTTTTTTTAAATTATGAGATTTTTAAGCATTAGGACTTTTTAAAATTTATTTATATGTTAAGAAAACGAGTTAAAAGAGTTAAGGAAGAAAAACCATTTACTAAACGCTTCTTGAATTAAAAGATTGATAATTGTATAGATAATAGGATGATAAGAAAAACGTAATAACGTTTAGGGACAAAAGGAAAAACTGGATTATCTAGTTAAAGTTCCGATTTCAATTATTAGTCATTATTGCAAAGTAAAATGAACAACACCTAACAATTGAAACTGAAAATTTAATTGAAGGCCCCAGATTTCTTTGGTTACACAGAGTATATTAATCGTCGATGACATAATAAAATGTCGCTTCTTCGCAGTGAGTTCGTAACTCAGTTATAATAAATGAGGTAGATCATTAACAAGTCCAGGATAGACCCCCATAGCCATCAGAAAAATAAAAAAAGAACGATAAATCTAAAAAATATAAAGAGTCGAGATTTGTCAGGAAATCTCATCTTAATAGCTGCAACAGCATCCAGTGAATTGCGGGGAACTGAAAGCAAAAAAAATCAAAAATCGTAATTACTGACACTACTGATTTCTAATTAAAATTCTATGTAAAGTAATAGATATTAAATAATATATTTACATTTTAATTCTTTAGTCGTATTTAGCAGGGAAGCGTTTAATTCTTTACATTTAATTCCTAAAGATTACTTTTGGAAGCGTTTTGGATGTTTGTGGTATTGGGTATCGTGCGGATCCAATGGCAGATAATGAATACTCTCATCATCAGAAATTTTAAAGTTTGCATACACTGAGATTTTCTGACTGTTCTTCTTCACCTACTTTATATTTATACAAAAAGGAATCTATTTCTTAACGCGTTCACCAAAATAGCCCACGGTTATCGATTCTAGTTGGATGATTGTGCCAGCCAGGAAAGATATTGAAGGTAATCTTAGTGGCTTCAAAATGGAATCGTTATTGGAAACCTAGTGACCTAGAACAGAGATTCTTAAAGTGGGAATCGCGAGAGAATTTACAAAATAAAACATATAGAATAAAAGATCATAGGGATTTTAATTTTTGTTCTACTATAAATATTAAGTACGGTAGGGGTCGTAAGCGTAAATCTTGTCAAAAAGGGGGGAGCGCAAATCTTGTAAGAAACAGTGATTTAGAAAATATCATTTGACACGAAACGATAGACTAGACAAATACGACAGTTAAAATAGTGAAAGATCCAGCTCCATGGATTAGACAGTCCGCCTTCTTCGTATATAAATTCATGAATAAGGAAATGATGACTTCTTAGAGAATATTACTCAATTTCGGTTATCAACTGTTTAAAGTTTTAATTGCGGCACCATCTTTTTTCTAGTAACTTTGGAAGCAGAAATTTCTACGTTGATGCCAGATTCTGCTGTATATTTTTACTATAATAGTAATACAATGGTTTCTATATTCGCTAAGATTAATCAGATGGCAAGAAATGTCAACTATTAGTCGAATGGTCTGACAGTTACTCGGATGATAATCTGAAGATTATTTGGATGATGTCAAAACAGGTACTACTAGCCTGAGAGGCAATTCTGTTGGAGCAGGAGTTAAATGGGACTGGAATTAGTGACTATAGTTGCGCTAGAAGTTTTCTCGCCTTGCCAAAATTTTTTTAAATAAACTTAAGTATGATTTATACTACCCCTAATATCTTAAAAGTTAATGCAATTGAATTAGTTTTCCTGGATCGCTAAGGTCACCTTTAAGATGCGCACATAAGCGTCTACGCCAGAGAATTTCTATAATGAAAATGTGGAATACTCCATAGCATTGCGGAACTTTTCAGTGGTTTTGTAGCGATGTTAAACTACTTTTCACTTGGTAATACCCTATGGGGAATTATTCTGTTCTTCTATTGGTGGGGTGTTATGCTTAACCATAAATTATATGCGTGATGGCGATTTCTCCCCCGCTCTGAATAATTCAGGAAATATAGCCTGCTATCAGTAATTCCCCCCTGTCCAAGCGCCTCTCAGTAGCTCGATCAATAACAGCATGTCTGCACTCCCACCTAGGTTATTACCATCATCTTGTATGGCTTTTCTCGTTCTCATTGTCAGGGATCCAATTCATTGGAGAAATATTTGTCTATTCTGTTTGGTACAGACACCAAAGAAGGACTGAGATCTTGTGCTAAGGAGGTAAGCCACATTAAAACGGTTCCACGCATGTTATGAATTTGTGGAAGAATGGAGCTACTTTATTGGTTTTACTATGTCCGTCTGTCCCCTTCATATTTTGCCGGTCAGGTGGCCGAGAGGGCTAGGGCGTAGGCTTTCTAGTTCTCGAGTCCGCCTGGTCGTGGGTTCGAATCCCGCCTGGGCATGGATGTTTGTGTTTGTCCCGGGCTGCGTACAGATATAACTTGTGTAAAAGGCGCAAAATGACCTTAGTAGTCGACACCAAAATTTCTAATAAACCAACCACCCAACCTTCATATTTTCTACACTTTTTTGATATAGAAAACTGAATCTGTTATGTAGCTTATTATGGGCATGTTCTACTTCAGTATGTAGTTTGGTTTTGATTGGTCCACAGGGGTCGGAGTTATGGGATTGGGAGTTACAGGGTCAATCTGATCAATCGAGTATATAGATATTCGGTGTGCATATTCCTTTATGCAAAATCTACATTGCTATGAAGTTTGGACCCAATTGTTCTAATGGGTTCGAAGTTAAGAGGATAGCGGTCACATGATCTTTAGAAACTATTAAAGTTTTCAAATGATTAGTTTAGATCGGAAATGATGAGAAACTTAAAAAGATTTGTTTTCCATTTTCTAAACAAGGCGCAAAATGACCTTAGTAGTCGATGCCAAAAATTCTAATAAACCAACCATTTTCTAAACAGTACATTCGAAAAAATCAATTTTTGATAATAAAATAAATGGGGGTTCCCCCCAGATCCGAACTTTTGCTTAGGCAAACTAGGCAGCTGCCTAGGATCCTAACCTCAGAGGGGGCCCGACTTTATTAATTGCTAGCAGGCCCTGAATCTCTACGTCCGGTTCTGGTTGCCTCAATTCCAATTGGCCTTTTAAGGGGCCAATTTACTTTCAACAGATTTTCTGCCGTTTTTCTACACCCTACTTGGGAGGATTAAATTCTTGTTAAGCAGTGAACATAACTGGCCCTATGGTGCACAAGTTGTGTCGAATCTGTTCTTAGAATGGTACTACTAATTATGGCTATCGTTATCAATAGCTACTTGCTATCAGTAGTATTAGGACTATTGGTTTAAGTAGCTATTGCTAAGAAGGCCTACTGTTCTCAATATGCAATAACCATGTTCCTTAAGCTTATTTCAGATACTGTTTCATCCAGCATTAAAAACAATATGTACTTGGATCAATTGAGACTGTTTTCTTTGCTTGCTCTCGATAGTTCATGATTCTTTTGTTATCATTAACTACTTGTTATCAAGAAGTGATTGCTATTAGATTTTTTTTGTTTTCAAAAGAAAATTGAAGTTAGGGCTATCCTTATCAATAGGTAATTGCTGTTTGGCTTCTCGTTGTTGATATCTAATTGCTCTTGTACATAGCCACTGAAAATGAGAAGTATAGAGCTATGCTAAACATTCACTGAAATTATATGTACTTTTGCATGAAATGTAATTTTGCAATTTGGGTTTGCAATTTGGGTGTTCAGTTTTGCACTAGGCACCATGTAGAAATCTCTGCCACAAATCTGATTAGTTTTACAGATATGATTTTGTGTAATGACTTCAATACCACTGCTTCATTAGACAGCCCTATAAATCTACAAATCACCAGTAGCCAAATTGACGAAATAACTGAGCCTATTCAAGAAGGCCCATTCTATCTTCTACTTTTGTATTATACTTTGACCTGTAATTATTTTTATGGCTGCCATCTCTTTACCTCCAGCACCTTCCCTCGCCTTCACTACCAAAAGCCAGATGGCTGCTGTCCTCAAAGCTTCCTAAACATTTGATTCGGAAGATGACTTCGCATTGAGCAGATGTTACGCTTTTTGTCTTTTGTTTCTGCCAGAATTTAAAGCAATTACATATAGAGTTATATAAATTAATTCCAATCTTTTAATGATAAATCCATTAAAAATGCTAACTTGTGTTCCATTTCCAGTTGGGGAGAAGAAACAGATCCCCAGCATATTCAAACATATTGATCATTCTACACCAAGCAGCGTCCCAGTAACAAGCTAAAAATTATATTGCTGTTTTGGATTCCTTATGCCAAAGTGATAAAAGCGGTGTCGTGTGACGTTTATGAAGGGAAGTTGTATCTGGGCTAATTTTAGAGGAATTCAATAGACAAAATCCAGTTTCTCCTTCTAGTCCACCCTTGTTCTCGCCATTGTACCATTAAAAATCCCACGGTTTAGTGGCAGATCTGTGGACATTGGCAGTAAAAGGCAGACCGAGGCGAGTCTTCATAAAAGCCATCAACTAGTTCACGTCTCTTCCGGTGAGATAGGAGCCAGAGAAAGACACTTCTGCAGCCTCAGACGCCAATTCTAGCAGTTTCATTTCGCAGTTTCATTGATCGCACGACTCTCATTCTGCCACTTGTCTATAGTTGTTCTTTTTTATAAGTGATTGCGATTTCGTTTTTCGCTCTTGTATTTCCAAAGAATTAGTTTTCCCCATTTCGCTGAAGTACCTTTCGATTAATTAATTACAGCTTACATTACTATTTTTCAAATATAAGACCTAATGAAAGTTTTCTTTATTTTCCTCATTTTCCTCATTTTATTTTTATTTCAAGTAACTAAGTTATTACAGATTGATAGTTTGCTTCCGAATCAAAGTGAATTATTGAATTTCATCAAAATTTTGTCCGATTTACTGAAATGAAATGATATATACCCGAAATTTCATCCTGCAACACAGGGTAAAGATTTATAATTTTTATTATCGCTGCATATTTTTGCCTAGAAAGGTAATACAAAAAGAAGTTTGAAACTGAGGTTATTCACTAAAGAAATAAAGATAATTAAATAAATATTATCGTGATAAATGGATAAGTAAGAAAGCCGAGATATAGAATTATATTTTTATATGAATTAATTTCCTATTTTGAACAGCAAGAAGTACAAAACCTTTAAGAGAATTATAAAGTTTGGAAGATTTCTGATAAGTGCAGTTATCGCAACTTTCAGAGTTAACGGTGATGCTTGTATTACGAGGGTTATTCGTAAAGTAATGTCCGTTTTGCAATAAAAACAAGACTACTATATATATTTTCAAAATTTTTTCTTTACCAGATTCTATGTACCTTTACCTATTTTTCCACATAGTTTCCAAGTTTATTTAAGTACTTGTCATAGCGCTCAATGTACTTCCGCATGATCACTTCATAGAAGTTACCGCCGATGAAGAAAGTCACGCAGTTTTCACGTGTTCATCGACGCTGAAATGCAGGATGCCGATGATCTCCTTTAGATCCTGGAACAGGTGGTAGCCACTGGACGCGAGGTCCGGACTGTAAGGCGGACCAAACACGGTTCAGGTAGTTCGTTGAACACGTCTGATCCTCCATGAATGAGAGAGGCCGCCGTCGTTTAAAACAAACTTATACGGAGAAACAAGGCATCTGCAGTGCAACAATTGAGAAAAAATTCTAACCATGGCTGTTCCCGGCTCATATCTGGCAGAATCATGCATCTGGAATTAAAGCGGATCCAAATCGACAGTCGTATGCTATACGGAATCCTCTAATTTCTACAAAGAGTCTACCGTGCAGTCTAGACACGCGAAGACTGGAAAAAGGTTTTTTTTGGTCTAACAAATAACGATATAGCCTTTATACCGACGGTAGGCAGAGGGTTTGGTGGCAGCTTCATTAAGCAATGGATATAGCATGCTTTATCAAGATAACTCGAGATTCTAGCGGTGTTGTCAAAGTATCGAGCTTCCTCTGCTGGCTTGGAACTGATTCCTGGATAAGACTGACTATCTTTAAGCCTCAGTTACTCCTTTTCGATAAAGATTGTGAATCAAGTTTCCAATGGTTAACTACTCTGGATATGACACTTTTCGAGAATCCTGTCAGACAAGCACCAACAATGATTTCTCTTTTCGTAGTCAGTTAGGCTCTTTTTCTCCCCCATACTGATCAAGTTCTATGATTAGACTCATCCAGCTTCTTCTTAAATATGCGATAAGTAAACGCTTGAATCACAAGTCCTCAAGCTATTTTGCATTTTAACGGATTAAAATAAAAGTTATAGATGTTTTTAATTCATTGGCCTGTAAATGTGTGTGCGAATTGTTGATATCATGCAAGTAGATCAAGTGAGTGTAGCTTTGCCTACAGTGGCTAGTGACCATCATTAGTGGATGTTTATCGAACGTGGCCTGATTGATGCAAGAAGTCAGTGTAGGCTGTCTCTTCTTGTGAAAATTAATAAATCTCTCACAATTTCAATAGTAGATTTTTAAAATTTTCTTGGGTTAGATTGTGTATTAAGCACACCCCTTTATGCTAGCGTGTTCGCTGACGGAGATCCCCAAAAGACTCCCAGGGAAGCTAACAATAAGGAAAATTACCAAGACCTCAAAATCTCCCTGCCAGGAATCGAAATATTGTGGTTTCAGTTGGAGAAGTGATGAATCATTTCAATCACATATTTTGTTTGTTCTATTGAGAGCTTGGTTCCAGCTACAACATCTTAGTCAAGATATCGTTAATATTCATGCAATGCATCACCGGTGAAAGCTGTTTTGAAAGAGAAAAGGAGGATCAACATCAAATTAAGTAGGGGTCATAATGTTTTGGAGAATCGGTGTACCTTATAACAATTTAAGAGATATTTTTATTTTTATAAGTTATTAGGACCGATAGGTACTTATATTTTCACAATGTGCGTCTCTCCGTCTGTCCATCTCTTTGCTGGTGCTCTAGCGTTCGATTGCTTCCGAATTTTCGACTTCCGCTTTCGCCATTCGACAACTTAGGCTGTGGTCAAAACTCTCGCCGGTGAGAGAATGATGACCTAATTTCTCACTGGGATAACCGTCTTTTTCTCGGTGAGGACGGTTACACTAACCGCTTAGGCATACAGCACTAATTGTCATTTCTAGCCGCGTTAAAACGACGTCACAGTTTTCTCGCCGGGATTTCTGACCGACCAAACGCTAACTCGTCTCACCGGTGAGAGTTTTTGACTTTAGCCTTAGGCAAAATTACAGCCGGAGTTCGTTGGTGGAAAAAATCGGTGAAACACTTCCGGTTTAAAAGGTCACAAATAACAGAGGGGACCATGATTTTCACTATACAATACCGTGTATAAGTGGCCTGTGCACTGATCAATGCTTTTCTCTCTTTTCCATTCGATAACTAAGGCACAGAATAAGAGAGTAATACATAAGTGACACTCTAATAGAACCTATTCAAAGAAATCGTACATCCGG
The DNA here is from genome assembly GCA_023313115.1 of Rhysida immarginata. Classification (NCBI taxonomy): domain Eukaryota; kingdom Metazoa; phylum Arthropoda; class Chilopoda; order Scolopendromorpha; family Scolopendridae; genus Rhysida; species Rhysida immarginata. Next base: position 2,099,050 of record JAHWFO010064584.1, on the reverse strand, counting down.
TAGGCCTAGCGACATCAGCGGCTTGGATTGACACACATTAATTTCCCATAATGCAACGCAGTCCTTAATGCAGAATTAATTTCCTTTTTTATTTTTATATTTTGTTAAATAATTATGCTTAATAAAAAGTTAAATAAAAAACGACTCTGATAATTTGTAAAATATTTATTTGTGATAAAGAGCAAAAACATATACAACAAACATGCATCAGAATAGATTAAATAAAAATAATTTCAAAATTAACAATTAACTTTTCTGTGATATTGATTCCTCCCATCATCATGGAGCAAGGGAGAAGAAATATTACTCTCTTATTCTGTGCTATCATCAGCGAAGCCTTTAAATAGTTTAAATTCAGTCCTGAATGTTCGCCAACAGACGGTGAACATTCTTCGTGCTTTGAAAATATTCTCGAACGATCTCGTTCTTATTAACCATTGAAAAAACAGAAATGGAATGTTAAATGACGTCATATATAAAGTAAAGTCTCTTATTCTGTAGTAAAGTACAATCACCTTTCATTTCCGTTTTATTTAGTTGATTCCAATGCACCAGATATCGCTGTAATCCGTATTCGGAAAACGTCACAGAGTGTCGCCTCTGTTCTTCTCCCTTGCTCCGTGGCTAAGGCAGAGACATAGCTTAAGTGAAGACACGTGATGGTCTTCCTTGGTGGTCAAACTCAGTCAAAATTGGTTCAATGGTACGTGTTTTAGTGGTACCATTATGGTCCATTGGAAACTTTCAGTGCTAAGATATGGCATGTAATAAATCAAGCAGCTTGGAATGACGTAAAATTAATGATAGTCGAAATTGATTCCAAGGTACACGGTTTAGTGGTACATTTATGGTCCATTGAAAATATTCAATGCAAAGATATGCAACATAATATATCAAACAACCTGTAATGATGTGTCATCGACAAATTAAAAGAGTGGAAATTTGTTTAATGGTACGCATTTTAATGATAACATTAACAGTACCATTGGAAACTTCCAACGCTAAGATATGATATAGTTATTTAGGCAAATGAATTTCTGTTAGGCAAATGGTTGCCAATAGCTAGTAGCTAATCGCTTGCTTCAAGAGTACTTGCTTACGTAGAAACGCTTTAGCAATAGGTTATGAAGAAACAATTGACCCTTAAGCGTGGTTCCCACTGGCAGAAAACAAGAGAGCAGAAACCAGGGCGTATTTTTTTCTGCCTTTTTACTTTCTGCTCCTGGAGGTGTCCCACATAGCAGAACCCAGAAGCATGAGATAACAGAAGTCTGCTACCCAAGCGCCATCCTTTGCCGTAATTTGGCTTTCTTGTCCAATACAAATACACTGCACCGAAGCCGTCGATCGACCTAAACGGTCGGCTTCGACTGCACATTGTAGGCTACACAGTTCATTCTTTCCTCATCAATCATATCGAATTTTTGTATTCAATCGTTGTTTATTGAATTTAATTTGATCAATTTATTTCACACCTCTTCTATTAGCGCTTCCACGTCAATTTTCTTTCTCGGCCTCTTCACCTGTGCGAGCTGAGTGTCCGACATTTTTATTTTGTGAGAGAGAGAGAGAGAGAGAGAGAGGACGTCACAGTGACGTCACCGCAGAGATTGTTTTCTATTGGCTGGGCAACGGTTTCTGCCCTGCTCCTGCCACAAAAAGTTGAACTCAACCCAACTCCAAAAAGCAGAAGTTTTCAGTCGGGCAGAAGAGACGAAAGCAGGAAATGACATCATAAATTTTTTCTGCCTTGTGGTTTCTGCTGTTGTTTTTACGCTAGTGGGAACCACGCTTTACACAGAAAACTTGAACAGAAAACCCTGACGCTCATTTCATTAAATAAGAATGCATACAAATTGGAGGATTCTTATATGTTCGAATATACATGTACAGAGAATTACTATTCTCTCCATTTAACCTTTCTGGTACTTGTATTCATTTTGAATTTACATGTCCGTTAGAAGTACGTCTTGTCTTAGCAATCAAAGACTTCCTGAGCCACCTCATTCTTCGAAAGGCTTCTTTAGAAAACAAATGCTTTCTTTTTTATCCTCGAATTCCTTAAAAAATTCTATCGGTCCTGGGCATTTCGATTGCCTGACTTGTTTATATTTGAGTTCAAATTTTTAATGTATTTTAAATATTACAATTTACTGAACATGTTCTATCTACTAAATATAATTTTTAATTTTTTAATAAGTTTTTGGTTTTAATAGTAAAAAACTGAAAGTTACTTCATATATAAAGACTAAGACTAGATCTGAATTTATCTTTCTGACAACATGCCACAATCATTTTTATCTCTTCATCCGCCCAAGGGGAAGGTATGCGAGTAACTTCGATTTCAATCTTCTTCAAATACTGTGTATTCCAAAAAAAAAATAAAATAAAAATATTCAAATAAAGGTGATATTAAAAAGATAAACCTTTCTTTTGTGCCAATGAGCTAGATATGCATCTTTTGAGTTTCCACCCAAGTAAATTAAAATAGGATGAACGCTTGAAGAGATAATTCAATTTTCTCCACGGAAAAAAAAGAACTCTGGACGGGTTTCTTCTTAAAGTGATTGCACTTATTCGTTTAAAGTGATTTCACTGCCTTACCGATTGCTGGATTTTAATCGAACATTTTTCAAAGAGCTGCAACCGTCTTTAGCATTTCAAGCGATAGTAAATATTAAGTTTAAGGTTTATTCTAATTTAATTATTAGGGAATCTGCCGTATCCAGCTGTCTAGCATCTGCAACATACTTAGTTTTGGTATTGATTCTTTTTCTTCAGTTCTTTTTTTTTCTTTTTTTTTTTTCAAGGAAATAAGCGGTGGCGCGAATCGCTCGATCGCCACTGATTTTCAAATAAACGACTCTCCCATTAATTTTTTTCCCTTCCCCATTTTTATCTTTTCCTCGCCGAAAAAGTTAGGCTAATGAAAACGGGAAGGGTGAATAAGCGAGGGCTATTAACTCATCCGTGCTCGCTGATTTATGATCCTCCCGTCGTCCTTCACGATCACTTCACCGCCACTTCTCCGTCTGCTCTCGGGTGTCGGCAAATGGAGGCAGCTTCTTAATCTTTCAATCGAATTTCAAGAATCTTCAGGATCGAGACGACAGAAAAAAAAGCAAAGTTTAGATGAAATACTGCTGATGCTTTTAAACATTTTAAATTTTACATAATTCCATTTCCTTTTATTTCGTTTAGTTTGAAAGGAGTATATATGCGAATTCTCCAATTTAAAAAAAATTACAGAAGATTTTGTCAACATTTGAGTAAAAATTAAAAAAATAGAAAAAAAATCTGTTTATTTGTAAGGCATTAACGTTTGAACATATGAAGAATTTCATATTTTAAAAAGTAAAAACACATAGCATCCGTCTACAGATATAATTTTAACTGTGCAAGTTATTTTACTGATAAATAAAGTGCAAATATTCTTACTCCACAAAGTTTAAAGTTATTAATGCAGCTTTGTTAAGAACCACGGTCTATAGATATTCTACCGTGTTAAGAACTACAGCTGTAACAATAACGCTTTCCTTCCAATCCATATGAAGTTAAAGACTGTGGTAATCGATTGTTATCATTGTGTGTAACCGTATTGTCAACAGCCAGTAATCAATAGAATTTGCCAAAAATAAACGTACAAGTATTAAGTAAAATTAAGACAGAGAGACTGGAAAATGTAGCAAACAATTAAAAAAGTAGTGATGACAGATAAAATAAGTAACATTGAAACTGTTTATGTAAATGATACCTTTTAGAGCATAACACATTTAAAAGTAAACCTAGAAAAAAGACACCACCTTTAAAATAACAAAAAAATGGTATCTGCTACAAAAGAGCACTGTCAGAGTTTTTAATTCTTTGAAGCAATACATAAAAATAACAAAAGCCTTTCTATATATTGCAGAGAGATTTTGGTCATTTTTTTTAGTAAATATGTATTGTAAAGGCATTCTTAAAATATATTTTTTTGGGATGTTATTCTTAAAATAATGCTGTTATAAAAATTTTTATTCTCTTAAAGATTATTTAATCCTGAAAATTTGTTACACTTCTATTTTTAATTCAGTAAGACAAGTTTTCATACAGGCTTCAGCTATGAAATAGGAATAATAGCTGTTGCTTTTAACCTCGTTGCATTAGTTTTACTTTCAATTTTCAAATGTAACTCAAGAAAATGATCAGATATTGTAAATATAAACCAGCTGAGAATGCATGGTACTCCATTACAGATGTTAATTAAAAGCATCGTACTGTATTCGCGAAGTCACTCGTTCTGTTGCCAATCTTTTTCGATCTTTTGATTTTGACTTCAGATTCGGATAGAGCATTAAAAAGTAAGTAAAAGTTATAACAAAGCAATTGGCGAAAATAGTGGTTAAAGTTAAACATTTTGGTTCTGCGATCTGGCTCGAAGGACCTATGCCTACCTTTTATGGTAAAAAATTCATTAACTCAAGTTTTATGCTTTTAAGGAAAACGAGTTTTTATGCTTTTTTATTGCCTTAAGAATTCTGTTTTAAATATAAAAATTTTAAATATAAAGAAGAAGTAATATAGGTTTATAAGTAGCTGCTATACGATGGGTTAACATTGTTTTGGAAGGAAATTCAAGATTTGGCGTATAATGCGTTTTTAGCCTCATAAACATTCTAATATTTTCTGGATATAATGTGTTTAGCCATCAAAATATCTCCGTTTCTGTAGCATATACATTGTTGGGAGTAAGCACATATTGACAAAGCAAATCCTTATAGGCAAAAACCTCAATTCTAGAAAATTAGCGCTTAATGCATTTTACCATAAAAGGTAAGTATGTCTGTTATAACTTTTATTATATTTTTGATGCTATATCCGAACTTGAAGTAAAAATCGAAAAAAATTGGTAACAGAACGAACAAAGTTCACAAATCCTGTAGCGATGTTTTTAAAATTAAAAATTACTTGGATATAAAATATAATGCTCGAGTATCTGCCTAATGTACAGGGTGCATTATGAAAGTAATGCGCATAATTTTATTGTGACGCGACTATCCATCGCAGCGCGCTCGGACTGGTCGAATAATGTGGTGGGGGGTCTGCCCTTCCAAACGCGCCCGGTCTCAGTTCGCTCCGAGCAGTAGGAGCGGTAGGACGTGTCTTCGCACGAAGTCTGTTTTTCGATTGTGTCACGGCACGATGGAGCGTTCGCTGGAACAGCGGTACGCGATCAAGTTTTGTGTTCGGCTTGGAAAGAATGCAACAGAAACTTGTCAGGCCTGACATCAAAGACGTCTTCAAGCTCCACCCGACAATGCCCCCAGCCACACGGCCTTCGTCGTCACCAACTTCCTGACCCGGAGCAAGACCCCCGTAGTGCCCCAGCCTCCTTACAGCCCTGACTTGGCTCCGTGTGACTTTTTTTTGTTCCCTCGACTGAAGAGAGAGCTGAAGGGAAAGCACTGGGAGTCGGTGGAGAACATCCAAGCTCATGTTACAAGGTTCCTGAAAAACATTCCAGTCGAGGAATTCCCAGGTTGCCTTCCAGTCGTGGCAGAATCGTCTCCGCAAATGTATTGATGCAGGAGAAGACTATTTTGAAGAATTTTAATCATTTGTACCAAGCGGATCAATAAACCTATTTTTCCCAGAAAATGCGCATTACTTTCATAATGCACCGTATATCTTAGGTATGGTGTATCTAGTAGTGACTAAATCCTTCAAAGATTCATCTTGAAGGATTAATTTTGCATCTTGGAAAACAACTTAGTAATCACCAGCCGTTGTTTATAATCCAGAAAAATGTCGGGAACAGCCTGTTTCCTATGAAGGGTAATTTTTAGGTGTATTTCACATTTGATATCAGCGACTATACCATTGGGCTATTGCTGGAGAAAGTTTCTTCAGAATTCAAGCTTCTTTTAATGCTATCGATCAATTCTTCATTCATTAAATTTGCATGAAAATTAAGTCTACTTTTTTCGGTTTAAAAAAAGTCATCTGAAGGAGGAGGAGGACGCTAACGAATAGGAGCATTTAAATACGTCATTATCTTCCGTTCAATAATCTCGCCTTAAGGCCAAATGTTGAATCGCTCCTAGAGTTTTGGAACGAACGAATGCATCTATTCAGATATTAAAAAAAATAATAAATACGCGCGGCAGTGTTTGTAAAATAAAAATTGAATTTCATTTTATCTTTTGCTCTCTCTTTAAAGGACCAAATCGAAAATTGTTTGGAATAATCTGTTATGCAACTTCTACACACGAGTAATTTGTTATTTTTAACACTGAAGTATATGAAATTACTTCTGGAGATGATATTCAGCTCTCACATCTCATTTTTAGCCAGGAATCGATTTAAATATACGCCGGGGAGACGAGCTAACATTAGGATTCTGAATATTGCACTACCACTTTGTAGCGCGCTCTCTTGTGAGTGCTTTTATCTTGACCTACGCTTTCGCTGGCGTAATAATGAGAACCGGTAGCTTTGAAAATGCAGTTTCTTTTGGCTAGAAACTTAATCCAAGGAAGAAGTGCGGCCACTCACCCATTTCTTGCACGTTAAAAGTCAAAATATAATAAAAATCCGGAGTCTACGATGAAAACCGTCTGTGTAAGGTTCATTTTGACAACTGGATTGAAATATCCAATTAAGGCGTCGCTTCCATATATGAGGACGCCGGAAAACATGAAGCCGTGGACAATATAATTCGGCAAAATTGACGTATTACAGTCGAAGAAATAGCCTTCAGCCAGCTCTAAGATACATGACGGCGTCAAGAAAGCTGTACACGAGTGGTCGCGAGATAAAGGCGAAACCGTTTATTCTGCTTAAATCTAGGCACGTCTAGGCAAATAGCGCAAGTGCATTGAGAAGGGTAGACACTATCAGTTTTATTAATGTCCATTCCATTTTGTAATAAAACCCATTTGCTAGCTTCAGTTTAAATCCCCATCGTATTAGTGCTTTCCAATTATGATACCATTTCGCAATTTTCGGACGATTACATTATAACTATTTTCAACATTTAGGGGCAAATGAACGGCTTTCAAATATATCAATTTGAAAAATATTAATGGATTTTATAATTTATTATATAATTAAAAATAAATTTACGTGATTGAATATGAGCACAATTTGTAGATTCACCGTTAAACTTTAACACTAAAGTTAGAAGTACTGCAACATCAAGCCCTGTTTGGAAATGCTAGCCTCAATAACTATTAATTTCATTGTAATGCCCTTTTCATCTTTGACCTTGGATTATGTCCCTCTCGTGGCATTTCAATCCTCTGCTTCATCATCGGAACCAAAGTTAACATTCAATGTCTATAACAGACTTCATCATTATGTTTGCAAACAGATGGGAATTGAACATCAAGTCGTGCTTTCACGTTCGGCTTCAAATCCATTTTCTCTCATAATCATCATCACTCTCAATTTATAGGTGCAAATGCTATCTCATTTCATTGTTGCTATAGAATGGATTTTTGGATAGATATCGTTTGTCAATCTATTTATCGATTTAAAAAAAAAACAACTTAAAAAAATGCATGGATTATTTGAACGGTATGGGTTTAACTTTAATGCATGTGTAGAGCCTAATGCTCTTTAATAAGAATTAAAAGTTTAAATTATCTAAAACGAGTTTGTCAAACTTTCAACTTCTCTTTGGTAAATAAATATTATTTAATCGTGAGGGTTTTGAATTCTTACTATTATAAAGTAAGAAGCAAAGATTTCAAAACCCTGGTTATGATTTTATAGCCTATCATTAACATATTTATTGTTCTTGAAGAATAAAAGCTCTAAAATTTTAATATTATCATAATATTTTATGTTTATTTTAGAAGCTTGTAATTTCCCTTGAGCCTGCAAACTTCTTTCAGGAGCCAAATTAATGCATCGCCTATAAAAATCACGTCGAACTCTTGGAATCAAGTTTTCTCCGTAAGGAACCAAATAAGTTTTCGTGGAGGCAAGATAAAAGTTCACTGTAGGAAGAAATAGGTTATCGAAGAGACACCAAAAGCAAGATATATATTGTCCTTCACATTGCGACGGGATTATTGTTGCTATTACATAAATGGGCCATTGGACGAAATAATCTAGGCGGAGAACGAAGTGGTGAACTCAAATTAATGGGCCGCAATTCGAGATCTCCCCAACCAAAAGTGCTCGCCCACTTTCATTTCTGGCTCTTGTATTGTGGCCTCCGAAACGGTTTTTTTTCTTCTTCCTTCGCTCACTCTCCATTTTTTCTCTCTCCCCATCCTCCTCCATCCCGGATCTATTAAAACGTTAATTACCAAGACAGTATGGCAGCTGCCGGCCCCGCCGTTCTTATCCCGTCATAATTGCTAAGAATGCCATCTGAGGGAGGGAATAAAAACCCGGCGAAATAAAAAAAAAGAAGAGAACGGTAATGTTTACGAGCAGGAAAAGAGGCTTTTCTTCTCTGAGATCTCACACGGCAGTAAATTTTCTTCTAAGAGGAAAGCAGAAAAGATCTATACGTAACTAAAACCTAAGCTGCAGATCATATACAAAGGCAAGGGCTTTACTTCCCACCGCAGCACTCCCACAGGGCTTCCAACCACGGGGCCCCCGATTGCCCTGGATAATATTTGTTTTAAAACGTAAAAATTTTTACGACAGCTTTCATTTATAATCTACTCCATAAACTTCTTTGTATTATAATGATACATAACTTTTGCATTTATTACAAATAATCCTCCTATTATTTCCCCCTTATTTATGTAAACGCACTTTTCTTCTCTTTTTTTTATTGATCTTTTTCGAAGCAAGTCCAATACAACGAGAAATCCAGCGCAAAAGGGCCAACGCTTTAGAATCAACATTTTATTGCTGTAAAGACAATTTTTACTGCAGCTCAAAAATCGAAAAGTTTTGAAAATTTATTTTATATCCTCTCGATGTCGTTTAACTTTGTATAAAGACACAAAACAGGAATACTACTTACAATCTTTTATTATACGGCCTTCCTCAATTATAGCCTTCATTTCAGGGTTTCAATCTCGTATCATAAAAGAAACCGCGATATAAAAACAGACGAATTCTCTTTAAATATTAATGAAGAACAAACAATTGTGATCGTATGTCGTTTTCATTTTAACACGATAGTGGCTGTATGCAATTTCAACATAAATAAATTTGTGGATTTCGTTTATTAGAAACATCTGAATCATACTGTTCAAAACGATTGGTTAAAGCTAGAAATAAATATTACGGTCAAAATTAATAATTATTAATAAAGAAACGTTTGAATGCATACTGGCCTAATCGCAATTATATTAATCTTACGCATAAATATGTTAAAATAAGCTCTGTATATGTACAGGAGTTGAACAAAAGAATGGAAAATCCTAGAAACACATAATTAGCGTGGTGGTCCCCGTTTTGCTTGCAAAATAGCCTGAATCCGTCTTGGGATGGAAGCATACAACTCCTGAGTTCTTTCTAATCGGATGTTCAACAAGAATACCCTACTGAAGTTCTTTTAGAGAGGCTGGACGAGAGTAAGTTCCCCTGACTCTGAATTCTACACTTCTGCGATATCTCCAGACATATTACGCACATCCTGCGATGGGAAATAATGTGAATGTGGATTCATCTGACCACAGCATATGTTTTCATTGCTCGGCAGACGAGGTTTTGTGTTCATGGCACCACTGCTGTTTCCGTTTTGCGTAGACTAAGGTGACAAATGGTTTGGCAATAACAGTCATTCGTCCTTGAATATTTTGTTTGTGAACTCTGCAGTCACTTTCGTCGCTGTGGTCTTCTTGTTTGTGCTGACAATCCTCTTCAATGCCCTCCTGTCTCTGTCAGTCAGTTTCGGTTTCCTCCCACTCTTGTGTTTTGTAGACGACATTTTCCCATTAATACTGTATGCAGTCATGACTTTTAATAAGGTAGCTCTCGAACCTCCAAGTAACAGAGCGACTTTTATAAAGGACATGCCAGATAACAGGACTTCACCAAACTGCCGCCCTTGAAAGTCTAATGTGATAGGCACTGAACTAAATATCAGGATACCAACAGCCATCCCAAAGTACAAATATTGGTCCACAATAACCAGGGAAAACAAAAGATGGCCTGAACCATTACAACAAACAGGTGTCAGTCGGAAAGCTCAGTGTTTCCATTATTTTGTTCAACCTATATATACAGGGTGAGGCATTTATCTTGAGACAACTGAATATCTCGGAAACTAAGCATTGTACAAAAAAATATCCAAAATCAAAAGTGAATTATTTCGCGGGGGGAATTCATTAGTTAAAAAATTAGAGGGTAACTTTGAAATCTTAAATAGGAACCCCTATTTTTAATGGTATATTCAGACTGTACACAATATTCGAGAAATGTTTTATTCTTGGTGTTTTTTCAATTGATCCAACCGTTAGGAGATAGAGGCCCTGAAAGTGTGGAACTTTTAAAGTTTTGAACCCAATTTTATCGATGAAGACAAAGAGTGGGTCTTACAGACATTCCTATTCTAAAATGTAAGATAATAACTGAAGAAACACTCCAATATTTAGAAAGATAAATTGAAAAGGGAAGGAAAATTCCGCGACCCGGATTCGAACCGGGGACCATGCCTATCGCTGGCACTGCTCTAACCAACTGACCCGGATTCCCTTTTCAATTTATCTTTTATTCCTATTCTACTTTTTAATGGTCTTTAAGAATCCGAAGTCAGAATTTCAAAAATCCAATGCTTAGTTTCCGAGATATTCAGTTGTCTCAAGATAAATGCCTCGCCCTGTTTAACGCCAGTAATATGTATTAAATAAATCTGCGTTAATCCTATTTAACGGTTTCAGTAAAACTCTTAAAAATTTCAAGCGCTTACCTATAAAATGAATTGCCTGAAAAGTTCTTATACCACAAAACCAATTGAGCCCTGTCGTCGGGCTTTGGAGAGCTAATGTCGCATGGTAGCCGCACCTCCAAGTTGATCACACCTGTCATATGAATGCCTTCTCCTAAAAAATATCAAAAGAAACAATTCAGTTAGTATATACGTAATTGAATTCAATTTATATTTAATACGTTAATCTTATTCGATTTTACAGGTCATTCTCAAAAATGCTTAAAATCCATTCGACTATCATTTCAATATAATGTTTACAGGTATATTTTTTATGAAATTTGATTTATAAACGATTATGAATTACATAAGAAGAATTCCAAAATAATTATTCTGGCAGAAAAAGCGCGTGTTTTAAACGTGTTCTAAAATCTGCTTAAATTATAAAATAAAATTGATTTTAACAGTGACAACAACAAACACACATGAGCTCCCGCACATACGAAAGAGGGGGAGAAAAGTCATTTCACTGCGGAAAAGTTTTCACGCAGAAGTTCTAGTAGAGTGGCGTTCGGTTCAATTTAATGACCAAAGGCGATAGAAAAGAAATATTTCTGGAGCACTGAAAAGGAACTTTCAAATGGCGATGGGAAGGGAGAAAAGTAGGAGGGGAGGGTGTATGTCTGCAACGCGTATGTGTGTGTGTTGCTTTTTCAATTAAGGTGGGCCAACCTATTAAGTGACCGCAGCGGTCCACATTTCTCGGCTCCAGCCCCCGTCAGCCTCTCCTCGCCCAGTCTTATCGCATCAAACCATGCTTAATTCGGTTGGGCGAACAGAGGGACTCAATGGAAACGGAAAAGAAATGAATGAGCAAAGATAGGGAACAAAACGAGGAAGATGTAAGGGTTCGGGGATAAAGGGAGCAAGAATTGGTGGTAAGAAAGGCAATGGTCTGGACGAAAAAGAACTGGTAAATTAAAGGGAAATAAACCAGTGAAAAACGAACGAATGATAATTACTATACGGCAACAAGATATGCTTAAAGGTCTCCGCCTTTTCTACTATTCATAAAAAACGTACTTAAAAGTTAGCTATCAATCATGGGTTCCTCTCGCCCCATGAATTTTAAACCCCAAACCTAATAGAGAGGATATTCTCTAAATTTTTGCCTCATTTTGTTGTAGATAAACTAATATGATGGTGCTCGACAATTTAAAGAAACTACAGACTTTTTGACTTTAACTTGACACTGTTAAATCAGTTGCGTGTGTAACACACGTCTGGTGTTTAACTCTCATTATATCACGTAGTGCTATTAATGACTGGCTTTGAACATCACGTGACACAAGTAACCAATTAACGGGAGCATTGTTTTCATTCTCTCTTCCGCAGTAAGAGGAGAAGGGTAACGTGTGATTACGGCTGGTGGCATCCTGTAAACTGCATTTTAGGGGCAGCTAGGAATTCCTATGGTCTGATCATTCTTGTTGTCGTGTAACACAGGCAATAGTGTCAAGTTAAAATGACAAAGCTTATTCATTGTACTAGTAGATCTGAAAACGGAAAAAAAAAATCTCACTTTCGGATAACTTAGGAAATCTTAATATAGTAACTAGATGGAAAGTTACATTCGGATAGCATGTTGCGCAATATCTTTTCATCTGTGTACTGAAGTTTCTTCTTTGTTCTCTTTCTACCGTTTATACAAAGCGGCTTTATCATAGAAACAGAGTTTGTGGAATTTTCTTTTATATTTTCATTTATTAAAATTTTAAAAAAAGTGATCAATCTTCCAACTATTCCTTTATTCTGTTTAATTTTTCATGTTTAACAGTCTGTAAATTCATTTTGCTCAGGAAAACCACGAGGTAAATAAATTATTTCTATTATGCAGAGATAAATTTTATGCGTGAATAATGTAAACAAGTACATAAATGTTGATTTTAGGTTCCAAAACACCATAAAATTTAAAAATAGAAGAAATGGATTGTTTACTTGAAAATTTTGTACCGGTTTCCGCCTTCATTGATAATTTGATTCCTTTGCTTTATTTGCACAATTTTCAAGATTCAATTTTATGCTCTAAATGAAATGGATTCATTTATGCAATATAAATACTTTTATTTTACTTCTTACATTTCCTAAGCGAAATGAACTTCCTATAATTCATTTTTTTTTGCTTTAAAATATCAAACAAAAATTGCATTTTTTCCCTATAATTCACTTAGTTTCTTTCTATTAAATTCTCTTCTTACATTATCATCGGGGATTGTTCGTGGAAAAACATATAAAAGTGTCAATACTTGCAAGAAAATTTATTACGCTTTCCTAAAGTGAATATTACGCGTATATTAGTTTGTGCAATATAAAGTCTTTATTCACTAATTTACCGTTTTATTGCTTTCTCAGTAAACCCAAAAAGAAGATACTTCCGCATTTATGTCCTCGCTCGGCTATTATGCGCTTAATCCGATTCCTAAGGGAAAAAATTTCCAAGAACCTACGTAATAAAGGCGATAAGCTTTTTTAAAATAAGAAAAACTCCTCGTTGTTCAACAACAAAATTCTCCATGATTAAAAAACTTCCATGTGTTTAGAATGTCGTTTCGAAATCAGGAACGGCGTCCATCTTTCGTAGCTGAGGAGTAGGGAGAATTTCCTGGGCAGATGCTAAGGACGCATGCGCAGACACTTATTGGCACAATAAAGCACATCCACGGCGAAATTTTTGCTTTCATGAAGAACTCATTTGAATGTAAAATAGTCTGGAGCCAGGGGTCTAATGGACTGTCGCATTCGCGTCTGTGGGAACAGCTGGCCCCGGTGCCGTCCCCATTGCATCTGCAAGAAGCACAAGAGCCAATTTCACCTCCCGTGAGCTTCGCGCACGACGAGCTATCCAGATGGAGAAGCCGCCAACGAAGGGTAGAGAAGCGAAAGAGCTGCAAAACACCCAAACGAAAAATTCAAAAGAAACGGATAAAGAAAATTATTGTCGTTATTTTGACGATGTTGTTGTTGTTGTCGATGGTTTTGAGTTTGATGACCATGGTGAGATTTACTTCATTATCTAATAAGCTCTTAAAAACAATCTACAACAATCTACTTAAAAATAAGACAGGAATCATTACGGAAATAATTCTTTACGTGCATAAGGCTTATTTTTGCTTAAGATGAATTTAAAATGCTCAAAGCCTCTTTAATTTCACAAAGGGAAGATGGTTACAGTAGTGTTCTTACAAACTAAATGAAGCGAAAATTTTTATTATTCATAAGCTTTGATCAAAAACATTAACAAAGGACATTATAAGATTGCATTTTCTGTGTTCTACCTTTATAAAATAAATCTATTTTTCATAACAAAAAAGAAAACCAGATAAGAAGATACTAGAGCTAAACACCATATTTTAAAATGAACAATTCTTATAGTGGAATATAATGTTTATCACTGATCATCCTCTTTATGGAAACTGTTAAATCCAACCACAGAATATGCAATTTTCTTCCCTTCTACCTGATAACTTCTTGGATGATATGCACTGGCAATTTTTTCTGCACTTCCCCCATACGAGATTATTTTCTTTTATTAAACGTAAATTTCTTTAAAGAGGTGAACAGTAGCTACAGAGTTCGTACATAGCATATTATTATGGCAATAATCTGTTGTGCCGACAGACGTAAGTTTGCCTAGGCAATCGCCGAATGTACCTGTTTTGGTCAAAATCCAAAAAAATATCCAGTATCGGTTGGTTTATTAGAAATTTTCGGCGTCGACTACTAAGGTCATTTTGCACCTTTTACACAAGCTCGGGACAAACAAACATCCATGCCCATGGCGGGATTCGAACCCACGACCAGGCGGACTCGAGAACTAGAAAGCCTACGCCCTAGCCCTCTCGGTCACCTGGCCGGCTTATCCAGTATCGCATGAGGGTTAAGCGAAGAAACAGAATTGAATTGAACTTCTAGGCAGGCTTTTAAATCTTAGAGCCTTCTTCTATCCAGTGATGTCAAAAATATGTTTTTATCTTTTGCAGTCTGCGTGAAATAAATATTTGAATCGCTTCCATCTTTTTGAATAATCACGTATTTAATTAACACTTGTTTGTCAAGAAGAGAGCTAGGAATAGATTTTTTTTTTAAATAGTGAAACACGATCGAATTGCTGGGGACGTTTTTTCTGTTAGAAGAGAATTACTTGGATATGCTATAGATTTCTTTCTTTCCAGAGATTGAACATATGGTAGACCTCATTTTCCAACATGATTGAGCTCCGACGCGTTATGCTGCAGTTTACAGAACGGTCTCTATTTCAAAAAGTGTTGTTGGAGGTGGACGTATAGCATGCACGCTTTCCTTCTAAATAATCTGTAAAGGTTCAACGATGTTAAAATTAGAGGACTAAGGCGGTCATACGAGATACTCCGTTTCATCCTCGTAAATGCTGAGATATTGCTGAATTGTGATCTTCTCAAACAGGACTGACGTAAAGAATAAATGAAATGGTTTTTCAGTCTCTGTGTTCACTGCACCATTATCGTCGCTTCAAAGTCTCACTGCACCATTATAGTCACAAATGATTTTGAAATGGCTTTTCTGTCACGCATTTTTCTATTTTTGTTAGAATTTGGTTGATACAGAGTGCTGAAGGTATTAATTTTTTAGCTATCTGGGCTACAGTTATCTTGCATTTTCTAGCTGCAATGCGCTTCAACACCTGTCTATTCCTGTCGATAAGCTTCAAATTCCACCTAGTATTTTCTTTTAGAAGATAACGTTGTACCATGTCATGGTAAGCAATGATACAAGTTTATATAGTGCTTCTTGCAGACACACAAGGTTGCCACATTTTTCCTCACTGAACTCCAGTGAGCCATACATCATTGATCATGCTACATAAAGGCGTCTGACTGCTAACAGATTTTTCACGTAATCTGTTTGAATGTGCTGATAAACCGAAATTCTTTAGGGCTACCAAAAGGTTAACCTCTGTACTAGATTGACGTGTCTATACAATAAGAAGGTACTACCAGGTATATAAATATGAAGCCGGAATTTCTATATAGAAAATACACGTTAGTTTATGAAAATGATAAAACGTATTTTATTCGAAGTATTGCCCATCGCTGGCGACACATTTTTTTCCACCTGTCTGACAATTTGTGGATGCCACGCCAAAAAAACTATTGCTTTTTTGAGGCAATCATCGAGCCATTTTCGTACATTTTCTTAAAAAGAAAAGCGCTGCTCAGCAAGTGCGTGTCCCATCGATGCAATTAAGTAGTAATCGGACGGAGCCAAGTCTGGTGAGTAAGCCGCATGCGAAAGTATTTACCAACTGAACGCCTTAATCGTTTCCTTGGCCAGTTTTGCTGTGTGTTATGGTGCATTATCATGAAAGCAAAATCACTTTGTGTTGCCTTTTTTTGATATTCGGGTCGATTTTTAAGCAAAGCTTGATTAAAATCGACCAGTATTAACGGTTTCGCCAGGTTTCACTCATAATAGGTCACTTTGTGTCTTCCACGCTCTTCGTTTCTCACGTCACAATCACCACTTTTGAATTTTTTAAACCACTCAAAGCATGTGATTTACCAAGAGCCTGCTCACGTAAGCTTCGATAAACATTCGATGCGATTCTGCAGCAGTTTTCTTCAAATGGTACCAGAAAAACAATGCTGTCCGCAAATCGTAGTTTCCAGCCACACAAAATTCGACATGTTCAAAGCTATTACAAACTATGCTGTTTTATGAAATTGACGCCAACGACGCGGTTTGACGGTAACTACATTGACAGCTATGGGCAAAATTCCAGTTTCATATTTACAGACCTGGTACACCGCGTTTTCACACGGGTGTTCACATTATTTTCTCCATCCTCCTGTATGTCTCTAAACTGGGCTATATGCCATGCCAGTTTTGTCGATCACATCCAAGAGAAGAAAAATATCATTGACAGGCGGGAAAATCGTACTATCTAAAATAATTTATGAGAACGAAAACATAAAAACATTAACGAAATAAAACTTCATCAACTTCCAAAGTTTATTATTATTTTCATAAATATTTGGAAATAACGGTTGTGTACTGTCATCCTCAAATGCAGTTTATTCTTCATTGTGACTAGCTTTTATTCTGTTGTCCAAACAATCCTTGTAGAAAATGTTTTTGTAAAAGCTTTTGTTCAACTATGATAATTCAAACATTGTCAGACAAATAAATTTTTGGATTATTCTATTCATATAAACTTTTATCAAGTAAACCATAATATAAAGTGAAAATAAATAGCCGTACATGCTTAATTTATTTTCTATATTTATAATTCCATGCATTTAAATTTAGCCGAATTTAGCGAATTTAATATTTCATAAATGAAATTTATACACAAAGGATAACAAAACTAAGCACAAACATTTTGGTAATCCCTATAACCTTTTCAATAACACAAAGATAATACGTTATTTCCATTATAATAAGCAAATGTTGACGTGCAATTTCCCTTTCATGGTAAGAAATCCTCATTTTAAAATTGTAAAAATCGAAAGCGATTTCTTTCTTAAGATTAAAAAAAAAACCAACTTAAGTTCCTTGTTTCAAAAGCCGAAATAGTAAGTTAGTTAATTGGAAACAAACAAACCAATGACGACATCTTACACGAAGCTACGAGTGCTTCCGACAGATCAAAGCGAGATCTTTTCCTTTTTAAAATTAAGCAAGGGCATCTTGAATAGAGTGGTGCTGCACAGGATTCTTTCCCTAGTTCGCAGGAATTACGAAGGGAGATTTTTGCCTCGCCAACACTTAACGCACCACTTTGACCATCTGCTCTCGAACAGCGGTCGAGTATAAACTCGGCTTTATTTAATTACGAGATCCCCATTATCTTCTCCGACTGCTTGCAGCCTAATGTTTGATATGAAATAGGGGTCAGACAGACTTGCGGACACTTTTCGCCGGGAAAATGATAACCCGTTTAGCATCTCTCTCCAGCAGATGGTGGCCACCACCGTCGTCATTCAGTCAGCTTTTACCATAGTCGTCGTTGGTTGTTGCGAACTTTTAGAAAGCGTATTCGATTCGCTTTGAGTGCTGCGATATCGTTTGCGCTCTTTCCTTATCGATGCCTTGGGGACCGTGGAGCGGGAGAAGCGGCAAGAGAAACAGAATGGGTTCTGGGTGTGTGTCTGTATGCCTGTGTGCGAGTTAAAAGGGATGCGGCAGAGAAGCTTTAGAATTGAATCGCCCTCTACAATTCCAATAGGTAGGCGGGGCGGAAGAGGAAGTGCCGCAAGCACGTCCGCCGCTTCGCTCCTGTCGTTGCACGCGGAAGTTGAGAATAAAAGGAGGAACAATTAAAATTCTCTTTCTGCCTTCAGTGCTGATCGCATGCATGGTCTACATTCGGGAAAATTCTAATGGAATTTGCTAAAAATGTCAAAAAGTTGCTCCCTGCTTGCTTCTTCCCGCTGACCTCAATTGCTGTGCGGTAAAACCAACTCGACGCTCGAGAAGGAAAAGAGGGCATGATGGCAATGGGATAAAGCACTCGTAAAGATAAGAGGATAATATAAGAAATTTCAAAACTAAAATTAGACATACGAAATGTAGACACTTGTAAAAATGTAATTACGAAACAGAATGACACCGGAATGCCAGTTACTTACAAATCTTTGATTATTATTAAGTACAAGCGTTAACTTAGAAACTTGATATTCAGCTATAGAAGAATTGATATGTTCCACTAATTCGAATTTTTTTTCGGCAAATACAAATTATACTTTTATGTTTCCTTCTTTCTCAATTCCATTAGTTCCTTCTTTATACACCCCCCCCCCCCTCTTCTGGTGAACACTATTCTGAGTCATGTATAGGAGCAGGTAAATTTTCCCCCAATTCGGACATAAAATGATTTATACAATAGTGGCATACATACATGTATATACAAGACTTAATATGGGCCAGAAAAAATGTCGCATACTGATTCTTCCTGAAAAACAAAATCAGCGTGTTAAGTGCGATCTTTGCATAAATTGCAGGTAATACCTATATTACAGAATATTTTCATCGGATATTACCTGGAATATTCTGTATGCTTAGCAATTTTAAGCGGACGAAAGGATACCTCTTTGCAGCCTAAAGACGAAGACTCACGTTGACGACAAGTTCAGCTTCCCAATGTTCTCACCTCTTCACTTTCACTTAATAGGCGCAAACTAAGAATGGTATGCGCAAACTGCACAATTATCGGAATAGTGAGCTCAACCGAGTTCATTGCAGAAACCGCGGACGGAGAGAGATATATCGAGTTTCTTGGGAAAAAATTACAGCACGATGACGGAGAAAATTCTCTTATTGTATTTACAAAATTTTTGGTGAATTCCAAAGCATGTCACCATGGAAATCAACAAAACGCATGCCTTCGAAATTACTGTTTCAAATAATTTTTCTAAATTATTAAATGAAATGTTATGACCATATTTTCCTATGTCATATGAAAAAACTGATCAAACCTTTAAGAAACAAAAAATGACCCCGATTGGTCGAAATTCAATTTTTAACTTAATCCTTGCGGATACCGTGATACTTTTATCACGTTGAGACTAATTTGTCGTGATTCTGAGACTAATGATTTTTTTTTTTGCATTCTTTTTTCGGTTAAATTGTTATAACTTTTCCAGTTTATGCAGTTACGATAACGAGTAGAAAATTTTCTCTAAGGTCTGGTTAATACAAATTAAGCCTCGTTACATAGACAATTAGAAAGCACGAACGAAGCACGGAATTCAAAAACACTCGTTTCCAAAACGTGCGTTTTCAAAAAAACGCTATCATAAAAAAAGAATACAAATGAAAATTTTCAGTAAAAATGCCCTGCAATTTAATCAAATATAACCCTTCACAAAGTTAATAAAATTTTCCTTTTTTCTTAGACAAAACAAAATAACATAAATATTTAATCATAGAGCAGTCTAATCACGACAAACAAAAACTTCAAGAATACCGAAAATGTTGCTGCAATAAAATTGTGCTGCTGCAGGAATTTACTTTTGTATTAAAGTTCCATTGTTTTCGGCTTTGGGAATGAAATTCTATTCTTTCTATTTTTTAAAAAAAATCTAAATTAACTAACTCTTCAGCTTCCATCCAAGAAGAGAAGTAAATTAAATTCTTTTCATCTACTTCTTCTCCTACTCTCGGGAGATTTCTTTATTTTCTCCCTCCCCCATTGCGCTAGTGACGTTAATGAAAGTAGCTTCCGAATGCGCATGCGTGGCTAAGTGTCGTGTTTCTTTGCCAGATGTCTTGCAAATAACCAAAATATTTCCCTCAGAACAAGGGCCATTAGGACGACATCCGGGAAACTATTCCCAGATACTCTCATCTCACACCACTAACTTCTAAGGACAAGTTTGCAATTCCAATGTAAAAGCGTGTTAAATTAGATGGTTAAACTTGCGGGAAAGAGGGCGAAATCAACGAGGATTTGAAGTACTGTGGGAAAAACTTACTTATAATGAACTTAAAATTTATATTGTTATTCAGTTTGAGGAATGTATTTGAGGTTTTGGGTGGAGAGTCCGTCTTTTTGTTTACCAGAAGCTCTTCTTTAGTCGGAAGGAGGGCACTTTATGAAGAAATATGAAAAATGAGTGCAAAGTAAAATAAAACTGAAAAAAATAAGTCTGTAGCAGGAAAGAAAGATGGTTCTATTTTCGTTTCTAATTATTACGGAAGACATCCCCCCTCCCCTATCCTAGTATTCCGTTCCCTGCTACGAAGAAGGCTCATAAACAATACAAACGACGCACCATTCATTAAAATTTCTCGGATTTAAATCCAAATGGCATTTCAATTTGACGACCATTTAATTTCTCAATTACTCAGCCACTGAAGTAAATCTCAAGGAAAATGAATGCTTCGTACACAAAAGAAGAAGAGATGGAGACGTAGAAGAGCGAGAACAGAGCCGAATGAATCCTCCTTCGCTGCAGGAAGCCAGCCACTTTGGAATTTTAATTACCGTCTGATTTCCCGCTTTGGATGTCACACTTTCCGGTCGATAGACTATTTACTTCGAAGGCTACAAGAGCGACAGAGGGAAGCGACGAAAAGCGCTTCAGAAGCAGAACAAAAGAGTTCAAATCTATTCAGCGACCAAGAGCTGGAAAAGATAAATGCCAAAAATTTTAAAGCCCATCGGGAACAAATAAACCGTGTACAACGGATCATTTGTATGTAAACGATGGGCATTTGTAGCAGGATATTTTAAGAACTTTTTTAAAAATTTTCATGTTCTCCTAAGATTAGGTCATATCTTCGATATACGTGAAATAAACTGCTTGGTAATTTCATTCTTTGATTCTTGAATTAACTTTCGGAATGCACCTCTTTTATTCGTCTAAATTCCTTATCATTAACTGGTAATGTCATTAGTGTTATCCTCTAAACACAGTTTATCTCTTAGAAGTGGAACCATTGTTCTCTTAGTTTTAATTATTTTTTTAAAATTCGTGTTTCTCAGTTCAGCAATAAATATGCAAATAGCCTATGCAGTTGGTTTCGACTTGATGGGCTATCATGGAAATGGAATGGTTATTACTGTTAGTTCGTCCCCGACGATTAAAGAGAAAGAAAAAAATCGGAAAGTGAACGAAAACTCCGTCGACCGATCTGAACAACCGTTGACTGATATTATTAATGAACCTTATTTCGAGCTCATGTTTTTGGCTTACTTTTTAAATAAGCGAACACGGACTCCCTTCTCCTCCCATCTACAGAGTTTAGTCTGGACGGTTGGTTTCGTCTCGAACTAATCTCCCAGCCTTAGTGTGCGAATGTATTGACGGGGAAGAAAGATGGGAGGAGACTGGATAGGAAGAGGAAATGTGAACGGAGGAGAAACCGGCAGCGTTGCACTAATGATCATTTCACGTGTTCCCAGTGCCACACTTGATTAGTTTGCTACAGAGAACCCTCTCACGGTAGAATGGCGAACGAAGAGAAAGGAAGAAGCAAGAAACGAGGAGAGGGAATCACGGCAACGAAAAAGAGAAGAGGAAAGAAGGGAGGAGAATTTTTCCTTTCTGTCTCCCTTTCTATTTCCCTTTTCTCTTTCGTAATTTCACTCTTTGAGCAATTTGTTTCCCGCCAACTAATGAGATTTAATGGACCAAAAGCAACCAATCAGAAGACGAGAGACACGCAGCAGTTGTGAATCTGGAAAGTGAATCACTTTTCTCTCTCTCTCTCCACCCCCCCCCCCCTTCTCATCGGAACCTCCTTCCTTCACTCCACTCTCTTTTCTTCTTTCGCTTTTTCGCTTTTTCAAATGTTTCTTTTTCTAATTTCCTTTTAATTGCTCCCGAGAAAAATTTAGTCGGCGAGTGCGTGAGTGGAATCCCTTTACCCAACATTCAATCGGTTCATCTAAACAAATGTCGGCCATCTGCCACGCAACATCCATAAATAAATGATCGCGGATCTAATGGCGTTTTAATTAGACCACACCTTACACGGACAAATTGGTGGATTCCACCATCAATATCATTCATAAGTGAGAGCTGAAAAGGCAATTAGAAATTAACAACAATTTTTTTTTTTAAAGTTGCAAAATGTAAACAGGAATATAGCGCTTAAAATTCATCAAAAAAATAAAGTCTTTCGAAAGTAGCATTGTAAGAAACCCTTCTTTAATTCACATTGGAAACACCTGAATTTCATTTTAATATTCGCTCTGCAACTCGAACGTCTATGATTCTTTGTTGGAAGTTTTGGGGAAAAAAATTCAGTTAAATTCTCTCGCTGTATGGAGCAAGCTTTAACAGATTAATATCTAATTAGAGACCCGTTGCAGCTTCTCTCATCTTTCTTTTCTTTGTCACAATAATTTCTTTAATGGCCTTCCTTAATGATATTATAACTCTAGAGAACTTTGAATATTAGAGTTCGTAACTGAATTTCCGCAATAATAAAAAAATGTACTCTATTTGGATTGGCGGCACTTATTTTATTTTTTAATTTGAAAAATTATTTTTTTGATATCTCGAATCCTTTTACAAACCAATAACGTGTAAGTTACATTAAGATTTGTGTCGCCTTCGTGTTTTAAATCTCCCATCTACTTTTACACTCTACTGATACGGTTCCTTTTGTATGCATTTAAGTACATTTTAAATAAAATTAATAAAATTTAATCTCCGAGTTTGTTTTCCTTTGCTTCCCTTTCACGCGCAATAGTACAATGTAGACTTTTGTGGAGAACTTTCATTAAGAGTTATGAAATGGTGATGCTGAGTTAAATATTTACCTTCAGAAAGTAAAAGTTGAACGAGGCGTATTGCCCGAGAGACTTTGCAGTTGCTGTCGACTTTAAGTCGAAAGAGCACGACCATGAAGAAGACGACTTACTTGTTTTCCAAAAATGTAGTTCTCATGAAGTGTCTATCCGCCAGTGAAGGCCTATTACCACGTTTAATTTATTCATGAATTCGCAGACGGATTGACATCTAGGCTAGTGAAAAGGGGAAGTGTTTGTACGTTCACTTGATGTTCGTCGAGTAGCAAGCGTCAACTGATTAAAGAAGAAAATGCATCAATGGCAAACAAGCAAGTTTAGGAAGAAGCGAAATTGCCATTAGCACGAATGCACTTTTCTTTTCTTGAAAGTATCGAAACAAAAGCATGCGAATGTCATCTTGAGAGATTTCTTTCTATACCTGAAATACATATTGTGATAGCTTTTGAAGATTCGCTGGGGGCCGATAAGATTTCAAGTGTCTTTCGTTGGCATCTCAAACTCATAGGGTAACCGGAAGGCCAGTTTACAGAGCGCGGCAAAATAATGAACACAAACATTTTTAATCATACGGATCATTAGAACAAACAAATTCAAAGGAGCAACAATAAATAATATTAAATATTTGTGTTTCCTAATATCACTCAGTTTCTGAATTTCAAAGTCCCCTCCCTCAGCATCGATAAAGAGCCTCAGACCTTTCTTGATATTTTCGGCTATGAGCCGCAACATTTCTGGTGAGAATCGATCCCACTCTCGGCACAACGATTGATTCAATGACGCCTCAACTTTTGTGAGGATTAGCATAGATCCTGGCCTCCAAAACGGACCAAACACTGTAAGCCATCGGCTAAAGATCTGGAGAGTACGGTGACCGTTCTTGGGATGTGAAGAAATCCGAAAAATTTGTCTTGCTTAGTTTTTGCACCATTCTTGCATTGTTTTCACTTTGTGGGCAAGTGCTCAGTCTTGCTGAAAGGTCCACGTTTCATCATCGAAATGCTGTTGAGCCCACGTAAGTAAGTACTATGGCCTACAAATTAGCACGGCGGTACATCTTTCTGAAGTTTGATTCCGTCATCTACGAAAACAAAGAGTATCAGGATGGACTCTGGTTTTTGACGATGTTCAGGAGCCTCTATGGGCCATATCCTATTGTTTCCGAGATTGTGCGCTTAAAAATAATAAATGGAGAGTATGAGAAATAACCTACTACCACCGAAGAAAGAATGGGCGAATCCAACATGCAAAAAAAAAACAAAAAAAAAACTCATCACATGAGAGCATACTAAAGTTGTATAGTAGAACCTCTTTAATTCGAACCTCTTTAATTCGAAAACCTCTGTAAATCGAATTTTTTTTGTTCCCTTGGGAAAAAAAATCCATTATTCGAAACTTCTTTAATTCAAAACCTCTTTAATTCGAATTCCCTTGAGATTCGAATTAAAGAGGTTCGACTGTATAAGGAGAAATTACAATTTGTCTCCATTATTTTGCCGCATCCAGTAAGATTCGTATACCTCTCAAGGATTAGCCACCAATTATCATTATTATTTGCAGTGTATTAAAGTGCAGAAGAATGACATTCTTTTGGATCATTTTCATGAAGCATCTAACCACAAGGGTTACTATTCTTTCTACATACAGAAGAATAACGACAACTGAATTTCAGGCAGAATTTACTGAAAGAGTATCACCACAAACCATTGTGTTTTAAGCTGACTGACTACGATTTCTCATGAAATGTATTCCTTCGACAAAGTACCACAGATAAGATACGTACATGTGTAGAGCTAGGAAAAATTTGACAGTAATATTTTGGGGACAATCAGATCGACGCTAACATGTCCATAGAGGAAGTGGTGAAAGAGCACATTCATCGCTGATCCTCGAGAGGCAAACCGCTCCACCTCCTGGGATTATTGTGAAAAGAGTTATTGCGTATGGTAAAATGACTGATTTGAATATTGCCCAAGGAATAATGATTGTCATCTCACCTCTGCTGCACTTGGTTGTTTGTCATGGATGCATCGTTAGTTGACGAATCAAACTTTTCACTAGTTTATAGTGGGAATACTTTTTGCTGGAAATTGAAAACAGATGGGTTCTGGAAAACATTTTAGTAACTTAATGTAAACGGAGGACAAGTAGTTTCGTCGTTTAATTCTCAAAGTGGCCAAAAAAATTCAAATCCTATCAAAGTCCTATAAAGTAGAAACCCGCTGCAAAATCTGTTTGCCTGAAGGAGCTTTTTCATACGCATGGTGGATGCTGTAAAATTTCCATAGTGAAATTTTTGAAATTGAATCTTTTTTCAAAATATATATATATAAAACTAAAGAAACAAGAGTGTTGAGGTTTTCTCAACTGCTAAAGATAAATGGCAACTATAACAGCTCAAACAAACAAGTTACCTGCTGGTTGATCCAAGTTAAGGCATAAGTTAAATTTTAATTTAAAATTTCTACTTGTTTTAATTTTAATATATTCCCTAGTCCCTAGGCTTCTCAGAATTTTACTGAAGCTCATCAAATTTAAATACATTAATGTGGAACATTAATGGTTTGCTTAATAATTCAGTATGCGCATGCTTAATGGCGATAATTTTGTTGAACCTGTACAAACAGATTTTGAACTTGTCAAATGACGATTTTTATTCATTAAAAATAATGAAATTTCCCCTTAGAATGTTCATACTGCGTGTTTAATGCTGCGGTTCCGTCGAAGAGAAATAATTTGCTTCCGGTGAGAGGTCGAGGAATTCTCCATAGATGATAAGCCCGGCAACTACTCAGTGTTAGAAAAACATTCAGACGCAACTTATAAATTTGAATTTTAACTACAGATGGTGAAACGTTGGAAAGAGGAATCCCAAGTTTTAACTCGGTTTGCTGATATCTTTCAAAATATTATTGCGAGAGCTTTTTAAAGAGTAAAGTGCCTTTAAATAGTGCTGTCCTTTTAAAGAATAAAGTCGCCGCGCTCGATGACTGCAGAAGCGGAATTCCTAAATTTCTGACATAGTTTTAAAAATTAAGGTTTTTTTTTAAATGACGTTATCACTCCTTTATCGTCCTATTCCAAAAAAGAAATAATATTTATTACCAGAAAAATACTGCTCAAACGAAAAATTGGATCGCGCTTCCCTTTACTGGTAATTCCATATATCCATTAGCCAAATACCTAAAATCTGAACGTCTCCTTCCGCATTATACGCACGTACCATTCCATTCTCAACCCTCCAACCCAATTCCCCAAAATATCTATATTACGAAGTAAACTGCCTGAATTGCACCATATATAATAAATTTTATATCGGATTTTCTACTCTAAATTTCTTAATAAGATACAAAGAACACATTGGATCATTCGAAAGAAAAGAATATAAATCCACCTATGCTAACCATTTTCTTAAAACAGAACATCCCATCCAACCCATCAAAGAAACCATGTGCAACCTGCCTAATTCCAACGACCCCTTTAAAAATCAATATTTTAGAAAGTATCGAAATCCATAAACCATTCTTTTCCACACCAGATTTTTACTAAATACTCAGACAAACTTTGATATTTTCTAAATTCTATCACCCATTTCTGACCTTTAATAAATGCGTTTACCCATTTATTGTATCTCATCTCCCTATAAGCATTGTTTGCTAATTTCTCATTGTTGCACAACAAATTCATTTTAAACAACATCTTTATTTCAAATTTAAAAAATCGGGAGTCTTCTTCCCTAGACTTTCTCGCATTCAAAATGTGCAAGATATAGCAAAATCGGTTGAAACTGGCTAATTTTGAAAAGGGCTAATTTGCAAATGGGATAGTCTCTATGAAATGGGCTAATCTGCAAAATGAATCAAGTCTGGTTCAAATTGGCCAAGGGTCGTCGAGATATGGTTTCTTTGTAGGCATTTTAATTACCCAACAATTAAAATTAACACTATATTAATTGTTAAAAGGAATGAAGATGTTTAATTATTTACTTTTGTTGCGTCACTTGCTTCCCTTCCGAGGCCTACGAGATAACAAGGCCTGGAAGCGGAAAAGCCACCTGACCATCGGGGTGCTAGCAACAATCCAACTTTCATTGTTTCCAAGAAACGAAAAAACACTAATTGTTAAAATCCAAGTTGGAGACTTTTGAGTACCCTGGCCTGTCTCTCTTTGGCCTCGCTTCACTTCGAGGCCAATGAGATAACAAGGGCTGAAACAACACGTCCTAGAGAGAAGGACGTTTCCAACAAACGGAAAAACACTTATTGTTAACATCTAAGATGGGACATTGAAGTTTGAATTGTTGCTAGCACCCCGATAGTCAGGTGACTTCTCCGCTTCCGAGCCTTGCTATCTCGTGGGCGTCGCTTCACTTTGTAGCCGACGAGAAAGACAGGCCTGGGCACTCAAAAGTCACCTGACCACAGTAGTCTAAGCAACAATCCAAACTTCATTGTTTCAACAAACGAAAAAAACACCGAATACAACAAGTGTTTCTTCGTTTATTGCAAACAATGAACATTGGATTGCCAGCCCTCGTTTGATGACGCAGTAAACAGGATTTGTTTGTTAGGTGGCGTTGGGCAACACCATCTAAAGAGAAAGCCTGAGCGCGGAAACGTCATACATTGATACATCATGATAAGAAGTCATAATTTAGGGCTTATTATTGGTAGAAATGCGATTAAAGATGACTTTTTATGATGATGTAACAATGTATGACTTTTCCGCGCTCAGGCCTTATCTTTAGCAATGCCATCAAAAGAGAAGGCCTATTCACTGAAATGTCATGCATTGTTACATCATCATCAGAGGGTGAAATTTAAGGCTTATTATTGGAATTCTACCAACAGTTAGAGATTTCTACCAATAATAAGCCCTAAATCTCGCCTCTGATGATGTAACAACGAATCGGCCGTGTTGCGGATGAGTTGGCGGGCATCGTTGGACGTCCGCGGTCGGCCATGATGACATCAAATGTGCAGGTCGTTAAGAATGTCGTTACACGCAGTTCGAAAAGATCTGTTCGCAAAATACAAGGAAACGCACCAAAACAAATTCCTCGCCTACGTTTCAATGAACAAGCCTTCTCTTTAAGCGTGGTTCCCACAAGCAGAAAACAAGAGAGCAGAAACAAGGGCGTATTTTTTTTGTTCCTTTACACTCTGCACCTAGAGGCGTCTCACACGGCAGAAACTCAAAAGGAAGTCTGCAACCCAAGCGCCATCCTTTGTTGCAATTTGGCATTCTTGCCCAACCCAATTGCACTGCACTGCTCATTCATCAATCATCATATTGAATTTTTACTCAATTTAATTTGATTAATTCTATAGTATTAATAAATTTATATTTCACACCTCTTCTATTAGCGATTCCACATCAATTTTCTGTCTCGGGTTCTTTACCTTGGTGAACTGAACGTCCGACATTTTTATTTTGCGTGAGAGAGAGAGAGGACGTCATTGTGACTGCAGAGATCGTTTTCTATTGGCAGAGCAACAGTTTCTGACCAGTTTCTGTCACAAAAGTTGAACTCAACCCAACTCCAAAAAGCAGAAATTTTCAGTCTGGCCAAATCCCCTAGACAGAAGGCCTGATAACGGAAACGTCATACATTGTTACATCATCATTAGTCGACCAAATTTAGAGCATATTATTGGTAGAAATAGGATTAACAATGATCGACTAATGATGATGTAACAATGTTTGGCAATTCCGTTATCAAGCCATATGTCTAGGTGGTTGTTGGTCTGGCAGAAGAGACGAAAACAGGAAGTGACGTCATAAAATTTTTCTGTTTTATGGTTTCTGCCCTTGTTTTTACGCATGTGGGAAACGCGCTTTAGGTGGCGTTGTCTTTAAGTGATGTTGGCTCGGGCAACACCTAAAGAGAGAGGCTCTGCACAGAAACGTCATATATTGTTACATCATCATAAGAAGGGCATTGTTATTTTTATTTCTACCAATAATAAGCCCTCAATTAGCACTTCTTATGATGATGTAACAATGTATGACGGTTTCCGTGCGGAGGATTTCTCATTAGGTGGTGTTGGCTGGGGCTTGTTATTTCGTTGGCCCCGCTTCACTTCGAAGCACGGTCTATAGAAACACGTCATCGAGC
This sequence comes from Rhysida immarginata, assembly GCA_023313115.1. Taxonomy (NCBI): domain Eukaryota; kingdom Metazoa; phylum Arthropoda; class Chilopoda; order Scolopendromorpha; family Scolopendridae; genus Rhysida; species Rhysida immarginata. Next base: position 2,069,812 of record JAHWFO010064584.1, on the reverse strand, counting down.
TCCACTGAAAAATGAAGCTAAAATTTCCAGGTCCAGAGGTGTTGCTAGGGCCGACCGTGACCTGCGATAGAGGTTTTTCATTGAAACTGAAAATTAAAGTAAAGTTTCTATCTATCGATAGGGCGGTGCTGCAGGCGCAGTTGGGCCAATTGTACATGCAGCGCCACTTTTCAATAGAGTTCCCGCCCTATTGGGAGCTAGAAACTTTAGCTTCATTTTAACAATGGAGCTCGATGACCGTGTATCTATAAACAGTGTTTATTATAAAAGCCTATATTAAATTGTTTCATTTTAGTTTGTTTCACTTCCATTTGTTACCTTTATTTAAAGTCTTATTGATATGAAGAAAATAGAGTATGCATTTAGGCATGGTCTGTAGAAGTATATGGTTGTTGAGCTCCATTGAAAAATGAAGCTTAAGTTTTTAGCTGCCGATAAGGCATGTACAATTGGCCCAACTGCGCATGCAGTGCCGTCCTATCGGGGGCTAGAAGCTTTAGCTTCATTTCAGTTTCAATGGAGTTGGAATTAAATGGGCCAAAATTTGATGATAACTATTGCCGAAGTTAGTGAATTCTGCAAAATTTTTAAATAAATAACTGATAACCCAACCTGAATGCATTACAATGCTCACTCTTAACAGTGAACATCAACTGTATAAATAAAAAAAAAACGGTACAAGTGCCGCATGCTAAGTGCCGCATATATAATACTTGGCCCATTGCAAACTATGCGCCGTCAATCGTGATCTGAATTCCCTATCTTCTCAAAGCTCAATGACCATTAATTCTATAGACTATGGTTTAGGTAATGTACTATTTCCTATTGACAGATTTAGTCCAAAACTTGGTAAAATCTACAATTTTGGTGTAAGGACCAGATACCAAATTTCATCCATCTAGGTCGTTGCGTTTTTGAATTATCGTGTTCACACACACATACGAACAGACACAGACATAATTCCAAAAATGTGTCTTTCGAACTTAGGGCTAGATGGTCTAAAACATTTAGATTCATCAAAATCTCGAGTTCGAATTTTTTGACGATTACAATACTTTCTCTATTACGAAAAAGTAAAAGCCTAGCTTCTTTACTACGAGAGTTGTTCAAGAATTTTTGCCTCCTAGTCCGTAACCATTTTATTTGTTAACCGATTTTAAAAATTCTTTTTGTGTCTGATACTTACATTTGTCCTCTATGTAATGCACTATTCACTTTTCGACATAGTCCCCATCCTTTTCCACGCATTGCGCTAACGCGTGACTGGTCGGTTGAATCCGTCGGAGAGGAATCCCGGGGTTGTTGTCGACACGAGGATTGAATTGCAGAATTGAATGGCAGGATTGAATCTTTCACCTCGTCGTCAGAACGCAACTCATGCCCCTTAAGGTGTTCTTTCTTCTTTGGGAAGTGGCGAATGTCGCAAGGTGCAAAGTCTTTCATTTTTGAACTGCAGTTTTTCATCTTTGAACTGTAGGCGCTGCAACTCCTCTTGCGTGTGGCGATCGTGTGCGGGCAGGCGTTATCGTGCTGCAGAAAAGGGTCCAAAGCTTCTATTCAATCCTTGAGTCGACAACAACCCCGGAATTCCTCTCCGACAGGTTCATCCGACTAGTCACGCGTTGGCACAATGCGTGGAAAGGGATGGGGACTATGTCGAAAAGTGAATAGTGCATTACATAGAGGACAAATATATAAGTATCAGATACAAAAAAAAATTTGAAAAAGTTAACAAACTAGGGCGGACTGCGACTCGCGAATCGCTTTCTTGACCAATAATTTAGAGCGAACCGTTATTGATTGTAAAGAAAATGACTAACTAAATTCTTTAAATTGATATTAATTTTTATTGTTGAAACAATTTCATTTTAAACTGCGTAATTTGGCAAGTTCTTCACGCCTAACCTTCCACGATGCATGGTTGTTGATATTAATCAACCGCGGCTATGCAAATGCCGGTTCGATCAATAAACCGTTGATGGTCTTTACTCGTGAAAATGCCACGTACGATAAGCCAAGTCCAAATTCTGAATCACCAATGTCTATGACTGCTTTATCAACAGTGATTCCTTGTGCTTTGTGTCTGGTGATTGCATAGGCTAACTTAAGCGGAAATTGCTTACGCGTACAAGATACTCCTCCTTTTTTGAAGCCAACGGCGATCGGTAAAATGGGAACTGCTACATTGGTTAATGTTGGTCCAGTATAGGTTGCGAATTTGACGAGAATGCACATCGGCAGTTCATTCAAGTGGTTGCGAGTTTCAGTTGGCGAGTAGACAATGTCGACAACCACACCAAAAAGATATTGTGATTACGCTGTGATTACAGCACTTAGAATTACAATATATACCTCAAAATGTAGATTCAATATTCAAGAGTGCAATGCAATCGAAAAAGTATCGTTAAAAGTTCTAAGAACTTCGAAATTTGGCCTTAAAAATCGAATGTGCAGAGCAAAATTTGCGAAGGGCTTCGCCGTATTTTGTATGTCAAAAATTCTATTTGCACGCGCAATGTTTGTTTACGTTTTTCTCAATGCATTCCTATGGGAACAATTGAAGGGTGATTATTCCTCGATGGTAGGTCGGATTTGAAAATTTTTTTTTTCTTGACCATGGTCATGCGCATGCACGTGCAAATTTTCATTGTTGTGACAATTACGTGTCAAAAGTTTTATGCGATCATCAAACTGTTCGCTTACGCTTCGCTCTAAAAAAAACAGGTGATAAAAGTTCTAAGAACTCGACAAAATGATCTCAAAAATCGATGGTGCAGAAAAAAATTTGCGAAGGGCTTCGCCATATTTTCTATGTTGAAAAATCTATTAGCGCGTGCAATTGTTTGTTTACATTTTTTTCAATGCATTTCAATGGGAACAGATATATGGTGATTATTCCTCGATGGCTGAACCGATTTTTAAAATTTTTATTTAGTGACCATCAGGATGGTCATGTCCAGCTGTGTGCAAAATTTCATTTGTCTATGTTCTCTGGTTCAAAAGTTTTATGCGCACAAAGAATTTTGATTTTCGCCTGATAACAGAGCTTCGCTAACGCTTCGCTCTAATAAAAAAGTTACGAACCAGGAGGCAAAAATTCTTGAACAACCCTCGTATTATCACAAACTGAAGAAGCCGGGTACAAACGGCGCAACCGGTTGTTTTTCATAATCAATAAATTATATATTGTAAAGCATCCATCTCTTTTATAAATAATTTAACCATTGTCTGAACAAATGCTTTAAATTACTTATTAAATTATTATAGCCAGTTTGAATCAATATGCTGCAGCCGTTATGCATCTACAAATTAGTCTACTCACAAATATCGAAAAGAAAATTTATAAATGCTATAAAATCGAATCGAAACTTTTTGGAATATTAGATGCGAAATGAGTAATCCTGTACGACTTCCTTCACCTATTATTGTTTCGTCTTCAAACAAAAGTAACGAAACAACCAAGTGCCTCGGGTAAATATCTCGAGTTATAGCCGAACTTTTAATTCAGTTGAATTTTTTACGACTCTTTTTACACAAAACCGCCTTCATTTATAACCGAGAAAAAGGCGTAAAAATCCGATAATTCAAGTAGAAACAAGAGAGGAGGTTTTCAACGTCGCTTGACCTAAACACTGCTGCTGAAAATGTCGTTCCACCTCTCTTTTATGATTATTTTTTCCCTTTTTATATTTCTCCTCTCACCCTTCCTCCCATCAACTAGGAAAACAGATTTCATGATCAAAATGGCCGATAAAATGATGACAAACCCATTTGATGCCTTCGTCTTCTCAAACCGAAATACATCTCCGGCGGAAAATGAAATTAGAAGCGAAGGAAGTTTTGCTGATGAAAAGCTTTCAGCTTTATTAGCTCCAGCTCAAGATTGACGGACGCGTTGACCGGTTCGAAATTATGAGGCCCCGTCAAACCCGTATTTTCACATTATAAAATTACACGCCGAGGGAGAGGTTTGCTCGATTCTGCCGTTTGCAGAAGACCAGACAGAAAGAAAGAAAGAGAGAGAGAGAGAGAGAGAGAGAGAGAGAGAGAGAGAGAGAGAGAGAGAGATTTGAGAGCAACACGGTTTGTTGCAACGAGAATGACGATAAAGGAGTTCGGAGAGAAATGGCGCTCTTCTACTCAGACCGATCTTTAGAGATACAAGGGAAAAGTTTTGTCGTTCGATGTCATCGACTGAAAGAATGTTTCCAAAGGAAGAGGAGGAAGGAGGAATTGGAAAGAAAGAAGTAGAAGGAAAGGGTGGGCTTTTATCGCTTGTTTGTTATTATACTAAGGGGGTAGTGAAAGACCGGTGTTCATCCAACGTCGAACCCGATCCGAGAGCAGATGGTTGGCTATTAAAACCGCGTGGTTCGTCAGTCAACGTCACTTTTAAGGTCGTAGATTCTTTATTTCGATAATCCCATAAAACGTCACCTTGCGAAAGTGACGTCAGCGAAGAACATAAATCAAAAATTTTCAAAGGGTGGGGTAGTGTGAATGACAAATGATAACTCCATCCTCCTATTAGTCCATCCCGTGCGTCCACGCTGAAGATTTTATTTTGTTTCTGAGATGGAGAGGGTACAGTTTTAAGCGCCCTGTCACTCTAGTCGTAAATTAAAACAAGAAAACCTATCAAACTGACCTTTTAGAGTATCTCTTTTCGCTGTATCAACAAAAACAAATAAAAAAAGAAAAGAAAAAAGAATGACAGGATGGAACTTCATATCGTTAAAATGGAATGAACACATTTTAACTTCATGGAACTTCATATCGCTTATTAAATTTCTAATGTCAGTTTTTAGATTTAGTACAGAATAATGAAAAATATCAATTTATAATAAAAATAATGAGCATGATTTATCAATGATAATCTCCACTTTATATTACTTCCAAAATAACCGAAAATAGTTTCCATCAGCAAATGTCGATTAAATTTAAATAAATGAAAATAAAAAAGAAATATTTGCTTATTTTTTTGAGCAGAACTTTGATAGTAGTGATAAGCAACTGTTTCGCTCGAATGTTTTCAGCCGAGTAATTATTAAGTAGCGGAAGAATGGAGTTAATGATTGGTTTCAAAATGTCTGCCTGTCTGTACCTTACATTTTTTTGACTAAGAAAATTGAAATTCGGAATGTAGTTTACAATGGGCATATCCTACTTCACTATTTAGATCGTTTTTGATTGCTCTAATGGTGTGAGAGTTACTGGGATGAGAGTTATAGGGGACCATCTGTCTGTATGTATGTAAAGAAATGAAATCTGGGGTATTTGGTCGTTAGTACTCACATGTGAGCACGTGTTACGATGTTGAGTGCGTAACTCAGAAACTACTCGTAGGAATTCGATCAAATTTTAACGGTATACACAGTTTTTGTACCCTATTCATTATTCCTCCAAAATTCATTATTCTAGGCGTGGCAGAACTTGAATTATTAACTTGTTGATCTTGGTGGCTGCATTTTTATTTCTGTTCATATCTCAGTTATCATTCAAATTCGGACCCATGGTTATATGAACTTTAAAAGTTTGTACATTGAATATTGAATCACCCTGTATACAAATGGCTAGCCAAAGCACCGCATTGAAAGAACATATCTGGAACTAATATTCGTTTTCCAAAATTAAGGTGGAAGTTATTCAGTTCTCTTGCAGTGTACCTGCGATTGTCTCCTAAAGTACGCGACTCCCCGATATTTCAACGCGTTATTAGTCACCTTTAGTTTAGGAAAAACATAGGATAAAATCAAGAATGAAATATTGCGCTTTTGGATACAGAAAGCTTCAACTTATGTAACATTAAACTTCGAGAATTTCTTATATTTACTGATACAAGATTGTAAATTTCTTTTTTAGATTGACTGCTATCAGTTTTCCTAAGTGAAGAATCATCTGACCTAGATAGATCGCGATAGTTATTCCTCAATGTCACGTATAAAAGCGTTTCGACTATTCTTTCCTCCGTTTTGGTAATGGACCTATTGCACCTTTTTCATGACGTCATAAGATGGCGTCCCTTTATAGGTAAACCAACGAGATTAAAGAAAGAGTAGAGTGGAAAGAACGACGCCATATTTGAAGTTAATTGACTGTTGAGGTCAAAACTTAAAATAGAGAATAAGAAAAGCATTTGGTTTCTTACAACCATATTTATCATGGTGTTGTGTGCAGGAAATAAACTTAGTCTAAATTTAGCTTATATCTGGGCAATTTAACTAGCGTCATCCATGACAGTTGAAGTCAAATTTAAGCCATGACACTCTACTCTTTCTTTTATCTCCTTGGTTTTCCTACACTCGGACGCCATCTTATGACGTCATGAAATCTGAACATCGGATTGTTAAAATCTGAAAAAGTTATTAAAATCTGAAATTTCTGGATTGTGGAAATTTAGAAATTCTGGATACGGATTTGATTACTTTACATGTAACTCGCCAGAAATCATTCAAGAAGATATAATTGCCCTTTTTGATTTATTAATCGTTATAACGAAAAACGAAAAGATAATATAATAAAAGAAGGCACTGTGGTATGGAATTCCTGTACAGGATGGAAATAATGTTTAATGACAAACACATCCAAGATAGGAAATGCCGAATACGTATTTCGAAGATTGTGCCTTCATTCTCAGCGGCAAAATTATATTTTTTAAGTATATATGTATATATTTTTTTAATTCATTGTAATCCAATACGTCCATCCAGAGCCTGTATGAGGCTTACCATAACAGAAAACTTCCTAAAGCACACTGAATTTATCTGATTGTAATTAAGAAAGAAATGGTGTAAAAATGTCGATATTTCTTTTCAAGACTGGTTTGTTGTCACTAAATTCAAGTTTAATTTTTTCAGAATAGATAAAAGATGCAAGTGTTTCTTCGTACACTATCTTCATGATAGAAAGATAACGAATTGAAATAGCTTACGCAGTTGTACATTAGTTTCTAAGAATTTTATAAAATTTGTTAAATAGTAGAAAGCAATCAATGTTCGCCAGTTAAAGTTCATACATTCTAACGTTTACCGCATGCCATCGTTAGATCAAGTGGTTTTTCGTAACGCTTCTGGGTCTGTTTTTATTATGTTAAATATGTTACAAAGATAAAGCATTTGCATTTAATATCATTAACGTGGAAGTGTTAGAAACATTTTTAAAAACCAAAGTCAAATAGTGTACCAGATGCCATTAACAGAATATAAAAGGTAGCCGTCAGAAATATTAACAAATGCGTTTGCAATTTAAATAAAAAATGAAACTTAAATCAATAAAACGGGTTCAGCAAACCCACTGGGTTTAGAAAATCATTTCATTCGTTCTCTTACGGTAAAATCTATGATAGCGCGTTTGCCTCACCGTCACAATTCGTTGTTTACGGTGGTGACGCCCGAGAAAGAGAAACGATGGGGACGTTGGTGAAGTGGCATCTGTGGTTTTCTCATTAAAACAAACGTTAATAGAGCGCGACTTGAGAACATAAGAACACATCATGAATCCAGGACCAGACTTTGGCTTTCCCCATTTCATCGATGGAAATAAAAAAAAATGGAGGGAGAGATGGGTTGGGGTGGAGGATAGAGCGAGAGGAATAAAGAGTAGAGCGGAGAAAAACTGTTCTTCGGTGCGCCGCTTTGGTGGTCCTGTCGACGGCGGTGCTTCCATCCCATCCTTCGCACCACCTGATTTACGGTATTTGTCTAAGAGTAGGCGAAAGACCAAGTCCGTCGGCCGTCATCTCTTTAAGACCCCGTTGCCGAGGACCCCTTCTTCTCTTCGTTCCCCATGGCTGCAGCTGCAATTCCGTGATGGAGGAGAGTGCCGCATCCCATTCCGTGAGCCATCTTTACTTCGTTTCCTTAATTGAGATTCTAAACAAGCCAATAACCATCTTTTTCTGCCAACCTCCCACCCCCGCTTTCACGCTCTCCCTTTTACAGCCTCATTACTTCGCGTGGCAGTTCCTCCTCTTAATCATCCTTTGTATCTCTCCTGCCCCTATATTATTAAAGACTAAAAAGGGAAAATAAAGCAATCTAGCCTCTTATTTCGACCTAAAACGAAGTAGAACATCGTAACTTGCGAAAAATCACAAAAATTCGGATCATTGCACAGAAAATATCAATGATTAACGAGAGAATTCAGTCAGAAACAGAGAAAAGAACAATAGGGGGAAAAACTTTCAAGAAAACCGTTCATAGACAATGCACCTTGCAAGATATGAAGCGAGTCATACAAATATTATCATCCTAAAGTGGTGGCTGTCTGTTTTTCATTTAGGTAAAAATTCTTGCATAATAAATGTAGGCCATTTATCAGTTTAATACATTAATTAAAGCTGTTTCATAGCATGTACTAGGCATAAACTGGCACACTATTACACAAAATAACGTTAAAAAAGTTTTAAAAGATTGTCGCAGCAATGGTAATATGCAAATTTTAACGAATTTTATTGTTATGGAGAAATAGATACAGGGTATCTCAAAAATTTAGGGTCAAAATTCTACAACCTCTGACAATTAAGTTCGGTGAATGACGTCACACGCTAATCTGTGCGAGCTTTACGCGAGTAACAATGCATGTGAATACAAGCCCAGTCATTGTTTAAGCAAGTTCAGACAGGTCACGTTTGTGCGTGCAATGGTTTAGCAGATGCTCGTTTCTTCAGTTGAAGGTGTAGCGTGCGCACGTAACTGTGGATAATGGATCAAAGAGGAACACTGCCGTAATCTTGCAACAGTTTCTGGCCAACAAAGGGGTCGTATCCATAGCTCATCCACCTTATTCACCAGACCTCGCACCGGCAGACTTTTTCTTGTTCCCACGCCTGAAACGGGCCTTAAAGGGACACAGATTTGCGGACATTCCAGACATTCAAGCAAATATGACACGTGAACTTAAAACCATCCCTAAGGAGCTTCCAGGACTTTACACACCCGATCCCAAAAGTATATTGCCTTCCAGGGTGATTATTTCGAAGGACAATAAAGTAAATGTGGCTCTATCTGTTTTGCATTTTGTTGTGTGAACTCATTCACCGAACTTAATTGTCAGAGGTTGTACATGGTAGAAGACTATAAATCTGAGTGTTTTAAGATAGGTAAGCAATGGTCGGAAATGCATATTTCAGGCTACTAGATCTTGAACAAGTAATACGTGTGAGGATCTTTTTTTAAGCTGCTTTCGTTTTTAGATCAAACAACAATTTTTTTATTCATAACCAACTGACACCTCAGAACAAAAACATAGCAACAACTTACAGTTTACAATCTGTTTCCTAATTTAATGGACAGGTGAACGCTCAAACTTACATTTAGATTTTACCATAAAATTTCACACACATATTATTATCAAGTTACATCTTATTCACATTGTGCTTTGAAACAAACGAATGTATGATTTCAGATTTAAAGAAAAAAAACACGGGCTTTTTAGGGAAAACTTTTGTTTCCTATTTAGTGGGCATATATTTCAACTATCTGATGAAGAAAAAGTGAATATTTCGCATTAAGAAAATGTGGTAAGTCTATTCGTGAAATTGCTGACTTTCTCAACAGGTCAAAAAGCACCATTGGTCTGTTTTTGAAAGCAGGCAACTCAAAATCAGTAGCAAATAAGCGTGGACCTAAACTTAAGTTCATACTTCGTGATAAAAGACTGCTCATCCGAGAAGCAAGTCAAACAGGACACCCTGCATACAAGATTGCCGCAGATCTGGCTCTTCCAGTGAAACACAAAGCTGTTTGGAAAGTGTTAGCATCTTCCGAGAACATGAAATATCCCTAAAAATGTCTAAACCAGTTTTAACATCTTTGCATAAAGAGAAGCATCTACAGTGAGCCAAGGATCATATGACGTGGAATGATGAATGGATGAAGGTGCTGCTTACGGACGAAAAAAAGTTCCATCTGGATAGGCCCGACAGATTATAATGTTACTGGATGATATTAATAAAGACAAAATGTTATTCATCCAGAATTTACAGTGGTGATTCTGTTATGACACGGGGAGGCTTTGGGTTTAATGGAATACCTCCTCTCGCTTTCATCGCGTTCAAAATAAACTCGAAAATGTATCAGGAGGTCTTAGAAGACTCTTGCCTTTCCCTATGCATCTGAAATCTGCGGTGATTCTTGGATTCTACAGCAGGATGATGCAATCTGTCATTGTTTCACTGCCACAAAATTGTGGCCAGCATCCATAAGAGTCAACCTGATGATGCTGCCTGTTGATAAAAAATTCTCGGTATATCCCTTTGGTTTCCGGGGACTACATTATAAGCATGTCTGCAAGTTCCTGTGAAGAAAAACCCTCCAATAAGACAAAAAAAGTAAAGAGAAACAAATTTCGCCATAGAAACATAAGATACGGTTGTTTTGCAAGCTAGCGTGATAAACGTCGACGCAGAAGGTAGTTGTTTACTCGCCACAAAACTCTATCTCACAAGTATTAATAGTTCAAGTTCTCGTAGGACCTGAAATATACATTTCGACCACTGGTTCCCTATCTCAAAATACTCAGTTTACATTCATCTGCCATCTGTAGAATTTTGTTCCTAATATTTTGCAATATCCTGCGTATGTGAAAACTAATAAATAATAATAAAAGACTATATTAAAGGTGAAAAACTGTTAAAAAATTAAACAAAATTGTTTAAAAGAATAAATTGTTTGTTAAATGAATAAATTATTATTTTAATTGTAATTATTATTTAACTAGGTTTATCTATAATTTCCATTTACCTAATAAATGTTTTAAATATGTGCATTAAAGGGCAAGGAAGGAGTGGAAAAAGGAAAGAAGAGGAAATTTCCTTCACCTTTTAAACAAAAATTATGTTAAAAAATACGGTTGAACATTCTTGCGTTGTCACGCTCTTTTGTCATTAAAATTCGATTCTATTGATTTTGTGCATAAGACAAGAGTGAAGCAACCCTCAGCAGATAGCAATCTCAGTTTAAGCAAGCGGCAGCAATCCTCCCTTCCGACTATCGCGTATCACGAATCTTCTCAACAGTCGGAAGAATAAGTGTACCGTGTATGCGAATCTCCCCAATAATCTTCCCAAAATGGAGAAACCAATCACGCAAAGGAATATGAAGTGTAAGTGCTTTAACTAAGTACGCGCATGTTCTCTACAATATTGAGAAGACTCGTTCTTTCCAACAACCCACTATGCGCATGTTAGAACTGTGTAGTCAGACGGAAGGACAGAGATCTGGATAAAGCAATCGCATAAGCTTTTTTTTTTTTATATATAAAAACGTATTAAATACGTAAAAAATTCAGACACAGTGTTGTAAGGAATTTTTATAATCATGAACACCGCCGCAGTTTAAGCAAGTTATTGTACAAAAAGAAAAACTACCCATTAAAATTGTACTCAATAGATCTCTAAAATAAATGAAACAATAATACTTTACTCCTTCTCATCGTGGCAAGCTTACTGTAATCGAGGTTAACTTGAATACTACTACTACTAATTACTACTACTACTATACGCTTTTTTTAAAATCCTGCAGCATAAGGGACACATAGACTTATCTCTCACATATCTCCATATGTTGTAAAAATCTAGTAGTAGTGACTGAGATAGTAGGCATTATCCAAAATTCTGGCAGACAATCATTGAGATGTAAGCGTCGCCAATATTTTTGTATTCCTTTCTTCTTTATGTAGTGTAGGTTAATTTACATTTTAGTGGAACTTTTTTCCCAATTCCGATAAGATTGTTGCAAAAGCCGCATTTTAAAATCATTTCAGTAGTTACGCTAAAAGATCCTAAAAAACGACATTCTGGCTGACCGATATCTACAACTTCAAGAGATGAATTCAATGAAAATCAAGCATCATCATCTCCAAAAGCACCACCTACAGAAGACTGTAAATGAATAGTAAGTTGGAATAACGATCATTAAGATGTCGCTTTTGCAAATATTATCAAGATTGGAAGATGACAAGAGTGTGAGTTATGTTGACAGAATAGGTGTCCGTAAACAATAATTTCATACAGATTAGGCATTCCTGCACTTATTTCGCGTACGACATACAGTTTGATGATAATAATGTGGAAAAACATAATGATTATGTGAAATTGTACAGGGTCTTTATAATTAAAGTTCCATTTTGACATGACCATAAAAAAAAAACTACTGGACCAAAAGCTATAATACTTGGTAGTATTATACAAGAGGGCATGGGAAGTTCATACCCACCAAAAAAAAAATTAGTTCAAAAGGTCACCACCAGCATGGAATGGCGCTCTATGCAATATTCGTATACGAATTAGATACGAAGACACAGGTTAACAAGTCTTTAATCGTTACTAAAATTAGTTACATGTTGAATGTGGCCTCCACCATTTACTGAAAGCATATTGAATGTGTCTTCGTGTCTAATTTCGTATACGAATATTGCATAGAGCGCCATTCCATGCTGGTGGTGACCTTTTGAACTTAAAGACCCTGTATTTTCAATTTTAAGATTTTCAAAAATTCAATTTTAAAAAAATAACATAATAAGGAGTTCGTGTAAAAACAGTGAAACATTTCTTAAGATAGAGCTAAAGTATCAATAACAAAACAAACAAAAGCGAGAAATAAAATGCAACTTCTTTCCTGGCAATTCAGTTATTCTCTACTAGCAGAGGTACCCGGCGTTGCCCGGGATAAATACACTTGTAGGTAAAGAGAACAATCTCAAAAATTTAAATTATAACTCCCAATTGGTAAAAAAAAACTCAATCAATACAACACAGAGCAAAGGGATTATCCATTCTACTAAAAATACCAGGAAGTCTAGGTGATATACAGGGAATTTATCGAAACTCTTCTTGACTTGCCTCACCACTGCGGAGCATCACCAGATATTTCAGACTCAAGTTTTTCTTGCCCTTGACGTAGAAGCTCTTATACCCTCTTGCTCTTTTCGAAACTCCCGTTGTTCAGATGTTTCAAACGCTCGTAAAACTTTCTGTTTTAGTTGCTGAGTTTCTCCGACCAATACTCGTTCTTTCTCTTTCCATTCCAGACACAATTTTTTGCCAATCGTCTGGACGTTTGATAGGGAGGTCAAGGGAGACACGCCTGACTCCTATGCCTAATCAATAGACGCTGTCTTAATAATGTTCTGTCATTGCATCTTCACTTTATGCTCATTATCAGTAATTCTTGGAAACGAACGTTCAGTCATCACATTATCAGCATCTCAGTTTCCAAAATATACAATGTCCCACAGAATATAATCAAAATGTATTTTTAGGAAATGTTTGGATCTGCTGTGCCACCAAATAAGCTAAGTGATAACCGCGACGTGGCTCGGACTTTTTTTTTGAAATAAGTTTTGAAATATCTTAAAAATAAACACATGAAAACGCTTAGAATTAATACAGTAAAAATTCTTAATGGAAATTTGAAAAAAAGTTTTTAAAGGCTCACAATGGATGATCTCTCCAAGGATGCCACTGCTAGTCTAAATAATTTCTTACTCACGTAATCTTACTTTAGATGTACTTGATGTTGCAATTCCCTTTCTTCTCTCGATGTCTTGAATCAAAACTTGGCCATTCATCTCTTTGTGTAGTCTAGCGATCGCTGATTCTTCTATTGACATGCTTACCAGTTGTTCAATACACCACGGAGCTAAAGGAGTGCTTCCACTGTCGTCTTTCCACTCTTTCTCAATATCTGCTAACTTTCCATTATCTGCAGTTACTGATCATTTTTAAATATTTTCAAGAAATCGTTAAGTACTAAGAATTCTCTTTTCTAAGAAAAGCCTGAATAACAGGAATTCTATGTATTGAATTCTATATTGCACAAACTTTGCCTTGCATTGTTGGTCATGAGACATATATTGTTGATCCTTGCATAGTGTTGGTGCATTGCGTGTTGACACCATTGTTGATACCTATTGTTGCACAAACTTTTATTTGCATTGTTGGTCCGTGCAGAGTGTTTGTGAATTGCGTGTTGATACCATTGTTGCTACTTATTGTTGCAAAAACTTTGTCTTGCATTGTTGGTCATGAAATATTTCTCATTAATATGCCCTGCCATAACCATGAATATCGATTTTTTTTAATCAATAATTATTATTTTTTCGAAATCTGAGGTAGACAGTGACCTTCCTCATGTATGCGAAATTTTATCAAGATCGGAATAAAACTGTAGATTTGTATAAAAAACAAACAAACAAACAAATCCACAAACAAACCCACAAACAAACAAACATCCTTCTTTATATATATAGAAGATACATGAATATTTTTCATAACTTTATGAGTCTATTGAAACAATGCCTTTTACCAATATGAATTTTTTTCAAACCACAGATTTCATTTCATTTCGATTATGATAATTAATATTGCAACCGTAAATAAAGACATGCTTTTTCCCTTCTTCTTAACTTGTGTAATAGAAAAATGTAATTTAATCACCATTCAATTTCCATACTGGGTATGTCACTTAAATTTCCAATTTCAATGTTTAGAGATTGCTAGAAACTTAATTGGACACGCCCAATCAAACTTTCGTTGATCAGAGTATAGCGAGGTCTACGAGAAAGACAGAATTGGCACTCAAAACCACGGTCTAGATTTACGGCTATGTACCATTCTCACCTGTGGTTATGAGTCTTGGGCAATGACCGAAAGAGTGCGACCAGGAGGGGGGTGCAAGCTGTCGAAATGAGATTCCTGAGAGAAGGGTGTGGCAAGTATATAGCGCACAGCAGCACAATTAAGGAGTCTTTAGGTGTTAAGTCGCTACTTCTCCGCATAGAGAGGTCTCATTTGCTTTGGTATGACCACGTGATACGGATGCCACAAATCAGTCTTCTCAGACAGCTGCTATCTTCACTCTCTTTTAATGTAAAAAAATCATTACGTTGACAGATTCAAAATCGTTATAAATTTTACATATTCAGTAGATTTATCAATACTGCATGCACGTAATCTCCGACATTACGCAGCTGATTAGCACTCTTGTTCTTCCAAGTGTGAAAATTTTTAATTAGATTTTAAATTACACAGGAAGCTTATTTATTTAGAGCAAGTGAGCATTTAATCATTCTTTCTCCTCAGTGATAAGTGAGAAGACTGCCGTCGTTTTTGCAGTAATCATTCTGTTCCTATTCATAATGGACAGTGGTCACTGATAACTTATTCAAGCCTTGCCAGGTTATCTACGTATGTTAATGTCAATTTTAATTACACACCAAATTAATTTTGGGTATTATCTTCAAAATTTAATCTGAGCTTGTCCAAAAGTTCAAAAATAAAATACCAATGGCTGGAAATGATTACTTTTATTTTTGTAGAATGATCAGAAAATTGCGTATGTTAATGTCAAAATTCATTTTACCATCAAACCTAATTTTACTTATGCAATTCCCAGATTGCCATAACCTTTTAGAAATAATCTTCAGTTTCGGACTTTGCCTAAATTTGAGGTAGGTAATCCTAAATGTGCCATATGAGAATTAGGCAAACTAAGAAACTGGGCCATTCATTTCAGGATTTGTCTACAAGGCCGTTCAAACCGAGGTAAACTTTATTGAAACAATCTATACGGTAACTCAATCTATACGGTAAGTAATTCATTGTGTGAATTTTTGCCATTTCCATCGTTATTTCAAAGCCCGTCGCTGTTACTAAACGAAAACACGTAATTACCAAATTTTTTTGATGATGTTCACAAGGTGAGCAAAATGTACTTTCAGTTACGAATGTAAAATAAATTTGTGTGGACTAGAGGTTACGCTTTTTCTTTTAATATAATTATCCACAGTGTTTAAAGTGTGTTTAACAAGTGGTATTGTTTAAGGATGACTTTTCCTAATTATCCTACCTAATCTAACGTAGGTTACGTTAGATTAGACTAGATTAGGTTGGTTAAGTTGAATCGTGTTTTGCTGGAAATCGGACAAAAGCGACAAGAAGTGTGCTGGAAAAAAAAGCGAGAGCTGTAATTGTCGCGAAAATTTGACATGATCCGTATCCGACTTGATAATGGTGAACAAGTGAATCACAGTAGAAAGAGGCGTTGTGCGGTGAGCATTTCTCCTCCTACTACAAGCTTCAAGCGGCTTCATCAGAAGTGGTGCCGAGATAACTCCAAAGAATGGTTTGCTGCGACAATTTGGAAACTGTAGGAACGATGTACATTTGTGTGAACAAAAAAGTGAGCTATCTAAAAAAATGAATATATATTTTAACCTAAGCTAATCAAAAACACTCAGATTAGCGATTAATAAATTTTTTTTATCAGATTTGCTTTTTTTCAATAATGAAAATTTCCATTAAACAAAATCATCATAAAATGAAATAATACGAGCTATTCTTTGCAAAAATTCGACCGTTCATTAAGAAATTAATATGTTGTTTCGTTAGGTTCGTATTTTCTATTTCGTTTCTATTTAAGAAATTAGGTTAGCAATAAGAATTGTCTTGTGTCTAGTATAATGAGTTGAAACATAAGCGTGAAACTTACTCCTCCCTTTTCTAAATATCTAAATATATGATAATCGGAAGTGTCTAGTCCTTAGAAATCAGAGATAGAGAAATAAATACCGGGTGTCCCTAAAAATGAGCGACGATTTGAAAAATCAATTAACGAAAAACGGAAGGCGATATAAATGTACGGTTTGCTGCGTTATGCTTAGAAAAGCAGGGAATTTAGTCGCACGAAGTTTCAAAATTAGTTACAAAGTTTGTCAACAGATGAGGCTGCTGACGGGGGAAAAATTAACAAACAATGTTTTCGAAATAATCACCATTTGCAAGAACTGAAATGTTGGCACGGGCGTTTGCGAATTTTGTCCTCAGACTGCGCAACGTTTTGCTGCAAATGGTGATTATTTTGAAAACATTGTTTTATAGTTTCTCCTCGTCAGCAGCGGCATCTCTTGACGAATTTTGTAACTAATTTTGAAACTTTGTGTGAATAAATTCCCTGGTTTCCTACGCAGAACGCAGCAAACCGTACATTTCTATCGCCTTTCGTTTTTCGTTAATTGATTTTTCAAAATGTCCTCATTTTTGGGATACCCAGTATTAAGCGTGTAAGTTTTTCAATTATGTTACTGGAAAGAATTCTAAATTAGTAATGCAGGTGTTCGCCTAATGCGTTTCTGTTAAATTTTCTTGTGGCCAATTTAAAGTGTAAAATAATTCCCAGATCAGCTTTGTGCATTCGGGTTTTCTTACGTTTTCCTCTAAAGAAATGTTATTTCAAAGACTTATTAGTTCGGAAGGCTTTCATCGACTATATTTTATCTGTTTTTTTTAAGAATTTAAATTAGATCAAATTTTTTCCTTCGTTATTAACCGCAAGCTTGATTAATTCTATTATGCCAATTAAATTTGTTTTGTTGCATTCCGTAATTTAATTTCCTAGAAAAAAAAAACAAACGAGAATTGTTTTTCTTAATTGCCTTTAACAGATTAACAGCTACCTACGCAACTTTAACAAATCCAACCAAATGAATACATTATTTTTTAATAGACAATGGAAAAAAAGAAACGAATTTGGAATTCGTTCTCAACTTTAAGCACTATTATCGCGACTCCAATGTGTCTTAAGAAAATCAAAGTTAAATTCCCCTTTTTTTATTCGCCCTTTCCTTATTAAAAAATAAATTCCTCGGAAAGAAAGGAACGATTATTAATGGAGCAGCGCATCTTTCTTTCTCCTCCCTCCTTTTTTATTTTTATTTTTTTTTATTTTAAAAGACACCATAAAAGGCGGTGCCAAGGGATCGTCGTGTGTCTCTTCTGCCTCAAAGACTCTTCTTCCCTTTGTGAGATGAAACGACAAACGAACGGCATCTTGCCTCTCTAGCGGAAGGGAAAGATGAGATAATTTAAAATCTCTCGAAATTTTAAACCGCAGCAAATTACTCGACGCTCATTGTTATTGTCCTCCGTTGCAACGAATGCGAATTTCGCTTTGTTACTGGCGTGTAGGTGGCGCCTCGTACCGTATGCTTTTGGAAACTATCCCAAAAAAATTCCCTCTATTTCCACCCCTTTCCTTTCCAGAATCTTCTTCTGCTCAATCATTCTTTTTCTTTAAGTCTCGTTTTTATTATTATAATTTTTTTTCTTTTAGCTTTCATCCTTATAGTTTTTCTTAAGTCTCGTGATAGGTGGAAAAAATGAAATTTCAACGTATTTAGGGAATTGACAAGAGATCAATAGAATTGTCTATCTTAGATGCGGATTGGATGAGAGAGAAAAAAAATATAAATGACGTGATATTTTTTTAATATAGAGGAGAAAGCTAAAAATAAGCGCAAGTACATTTACTCCAAATCATGAAAAAAAGATTTAACTGATGAAAGTTATTACTTTTTCTTTTATTTTTTATAAAGACGACAAACTTTACTTCCTAATTATTTTTTTAGTCTTTCGCTTCATACAGTATCGGATATTTTTTTTCTCATAAGAAAACAAGGAGCCTGTGCCCATCTTTAATATGGAATTATAATAAAGAACAAAATACTATGAAAAAGTGGTTTTTGTTTATTTTACTGAAGTTTTAATAAATATTTAAATTAAGATGACAAATTTAAATATAATTTGAAGCCTCTAGACATGCAAAAAATATGCTTAAGCAAATGAGTTTCTGTTATGCTAAACAAACCGATGTTAGCCCAACGTTTATTTTTCATTAATATTTGAATATAAAAGCGTAATTAGATTCGTATACAAAATCATGGCGTTGATACGAAGGTACACTAGTGAGAATGAAATCGAGTTGGGCGCCATCTCTGCGATTCTCATTTAAGAAAAAATAAGCTTTAGTTTATTGGGGGCCTATTTAATTAAAAGACGAGCGTGCTAACTTTTGCCTCTTCCAGAGAAAACTTTTCTTATTCTGAACGTTTCCCTCTCCGAATTCCTAGTCTCGTTCTCTTCTCGTATTCCTTAACCCTTAAATAACATTACACGGCCAATTGCAATGCCAGGGGCAGCGATGCATAGGAATATACGGGCCACCGTATTTCGTCCTTTTCCTTCAATTCCACGCGTCCAAAAATAACAGTTAAGTAAGAGAGAGAGGCCGCGTGCCGGTAAACGATGGCCCTATGCGAAGCCTCCGCCGCCAAATAAGGTTCTTCTGCCTCGCTTCTCTGCAACACGAGCAGAGATTTTGCCTCCAAATCCCTCGACATATTTCAGAGATTTACCTTCGCTAAACAGCCTCCAGGTATGGAGGGCCCGGTCCGAAGGAGCGACGCTGGAGAAATTGGTTGGGACGGGGCGGTTTCCGTCGCGTTCGGGTCGGCGAAAGAGAATCAATGAAAGCGTTCCATAGATCACCACGACTTGATCTCACCGGAACCGTTACTTCCTGTCTTTTCCCTGTGCCTTGTCCCCCCGCCCTCCCTCCCTTCGCCGCCAAGCAAAACGGGCTTCGGTGGAGATTCGCGGCCAATTGCCGCCCTTCGAAATGAAGCCCACCATTCCATCCCGTTTTCCAACATCGAACGCGGAGTAATAAACGTCGGCGTTGACCACGTCTCATCTTAAGTACGACGAAGCGGGAATTGCACTAGCAGGCCCGGTGACTGCGTTGCGCGAAAATTGTGGGGGTTACCATACCCAAAGCAATGGGACTCGCCCATAAACTTCGCCATAACGGGCATAATGCTGGCAGTTTACGCACGTGCATTAAATGGAACATTGAAATCGCCACATTCCATAAAGGTGCAATTACAACTGGAAAAACAATAAAGAACGTAACCCTTGCATTAGATTGGCATTCTTGCATTATACTTATTGCAAAGTGCGCAGAGATAATCTGGAAATTATTTTACGCTCTGAATTGGCCTCAAGAACATTTAACACAAATACGTTACGCGAACTCCTGCATGGTTATTTAAGTAAAGTAATCAAAAAAGTAAAAGTATACACTTAATATTTATTACTATATCTCTCTTATATTTCCAAAGAATAAGCATTCCTAGTTCACATATATATATACAGGGTGATTCTGAAAAAGTGTGTATAACTGTAAGCAATGACAGAGGTGACCAGAATGAACATTTTCTTTTAATACAATGTGGGGTCGCAAGTACCTTGTTCAGGAGCTATCACATTTTATGTTTATTGCTTGAATTATCATGTTCCTGCGGACGATTCCACTGTTTATTGCACGTGCATTGCTACAGTTACTGCACTGAGATCGTTGCTAATCACCAGCTCGCTCACCTGACCTGAACCCTCTGGATTTCTTTGTATGGGGCCATCTTCAGAGCCATTGCTGTTGCTGCTGGTGCCATTCAAGATACTTCAGACATGTTTCACCGGGTGCGAGAATCTTTACGTCGGCGGTGTCAGCTATGTCGCACCACTGGTGGCCGTCACTTCGAACATTTGCTTTGAACTGGCGTCGTTACTGTACGTAATGTTTACAGATTTTCTTGTCTCTTTTGGTTGGCGTCTAAACCAGAGGACACACATGATGTACACGAAACCGTATTATTGTCATTAACATAAAGTGTCTGCACATAAAACGTGATAGCTCCTGAACAATGTGCTTGCGACCCCACATTGTATTAAAAGAAAATGTTCATTCTGGTCAACTCTGTCATTGCTTACAGTTATACACACTTTTTCAGAATCAACCTGCATAGATATTTGGGAAAGACAGACGTAGATGTCCTCACACGATGTATTAAATAATTATTATTGGTTAAAGTTTATCTTTTAAATAAAAAGAAAATAGTAAAATACACACCCCCCTTCCATAGGGATCGTCCATAAATTACGTAAAGCAAAATTGGCTCTTTTTTAACTCCTCCTCCCCCCCCTTATAACGCACCCATAACGCATATCCGGAGCCCCCTCAAAATTACGTAACGTTGTCTCGAGTCCCCCCCCCCCGCCCTCCACAATGATTTTCTTTTTTCAAAACCACATCCCAATTTATTTATTAGAATTTGTAATAAAGAAAATGTAAGATACCGATGTAAATTAAACTTATGAACAGTTGTTGAAGGAAAATTGTCACAAAAGTCTACTGGCTACTGGTGGCTTTGATTCTACAGGGAACGCTGCTGTGTATTTTTATCAACCCTTAATTTACTAGGTCTTTCAAAATTTTTACACTACAATACACGACAAACTCTTAACCAACTATTATAACTGACATTCGACACTCCAAACAATACGATATTTTTTTTCTAGAATTTCGGATAAAGAGTTTCTTACCTGTAATCGTTATAAAAAAATTAGACTTTGTGGACCATGCTCACAATAATTCTAAAATTACATAAATGGTTCAAAAAATAAAGTAACTGAGGCTGCAAAAGGTTAGACAAACTGTGATTGGTTTTTTGTTTGATATATATATATATAACCATTCCACAAATTTAGTTTCAAATACATCTCAAAAGAAGCGTTACGTAACACCAGACCTGATTCCCTTTACCCCTCTGTAACGCTGCGTTAGGTTAGGTTAGGTTAGGTTAGGTTAGGTAACCTCTGTAACGCTGTCGAAAACACTACTCCCCCCTCCCCCCTAATTTATAGACGACCGATTACATACTCACACAAGTTCCCCTATAAGTACCGGTAAATTTTAGAACACAGATTATTTAAATTATTTAAAGATGTACATAACATCGCATTACGAGATTTTCTTTTTTTAAGCATAATTTTAATTTGGAGAAACGACCATCTTATTCAAATCTTCCGAATTCTATTACAGAGAAAACAACAGGTATCAACAGGTAGCAAAGATTCCATCTGCATGTGCATCCCGTCATCCTGCGGCGAAGAATAAAAATATTCGTGGCGTTTGGAGAAGCCATTCCGAAATCCAAATTTAGATGAATTTCTTTAGGAAAGCAAGGGATGGTAGAAATTTTCTGGGAAATCAAAAGAGGATGCTATTGGTTGGCATTTTGCCATTTTGAAGAGGCCATTATAAAGATCTAAGTGAAAGATGCTGTCCTTTGGAATCTAACGTAAAGCAATGCCATGCCAATTTGAAATAACTTACAGGCAATGTCATTTAACTGTGACTGAACTTCGTTTCTTCCTGCACCTATTTACTGGACACAATAAGGCTGTGTCTAAAAAATCCGACCGATGTCGCACGCAATTGCACAAATCACGTGATTCGTTCACGATTGCTCTTGCTTAGCATTGCTGATTTTGTGTTGTATATTAAACAATAAAGTTAAAAGATAAAAAAGACCAAACATGTAAAACTGCTATTATGTCTTTGAGCAATTGCGTGCGGCAACGGCCGGACTTTTTAGACGCATTTGACGCAAACCCTTTAGCTTTGATGTATCAGAGAATGATATTTTCCAATAACTTAAATTTCGTAGATTGAAATTATGAGATTTTGCTAATCAAAGCAAAGGTAACGGTTTTGTTCCCAATTCTACACGAGTAACTGTGGGCAAAACATCTAGGCATGTGAATTTTTATATAATGTATAATATTGTATAAGATAATGAACATGCCGTTTACTTTTTTTAATAAACATATTGCTGTGAGTATACTATACATTCTACAAAATATATAGTAATAAAATTATATCATTTTAAACAGACATACGTGAATTTATAGAGGATTTACATAATAGAATATCGCAGATAGAATAATTTTTTTATTTCTCGTAGCGATGGTATAAGAGAGCAAATATTACATTGGGTAAATGAAAAATTGTGACGGATTTTAAGTATACCATCGAACTTGTTGTATGCGAATGGCAGAATAGTGTGAAATGGGTGTACCGCAGAATGTTAGCGAACCAACTACACCCTGGTCCCGGGAAGAATGAACTAAAATCGAAATGCCCATGCTTTAGTTTTACCGTTCACCGTGATGCTCCAATTCACCATAAGAAATAAACCCTTTCTCTTCGGATATCTGTTTCGTAAAAAAACATGAAATTACTACTTGAATGCTATTCAAATGTAACCTGTTATATTTGTAATATGTCCTCATTCATTTTGAAAATATAATTCAATGACACAGTTAATTCGATTATTTCGTCACTAATTCGATGAGAGCGGCGCCATCTCTTTACGAGATATAATTATAACATATAATAATAAAAATTAAGTAATTGTGTGGGTTTTTTTTTTTTTTTTTTGGTTACAGTCAGACCTTGGACATTCGCGCTTTGTGAATTCACAGATCCGCGAAAATTTCATTGGAACTGAACTTATTTGTATCCGCGATTTTTTCGCATATCCGCGAAATCCTCGAAAAACCCTACAGAAGTTTTTATGTTTAATTTTTGTAGAGTTTATAAGTTTTCACGCTTTTAAGTGTAAAATTGGTAAAAAAAAAATAAATAAATTGGTTAATGAAGATTTACTGTGTTTTTGGGCATATTTATTTCTTTTGGGAAACAATTGTCTTTTTTTTTTAAAAAAGGTAATGTATTAAGGTAACTTTTAAATGAAATTAAAGTGTTTGAGAGCATGACTGGGGTCATGTTTTGGATTTCAGTGACGCTACCAAACATCCGCGAATCCTCTTCATTTGCGACGGGTTCTGGAACCTAATCTCGTGAATGTCCGAAATCTGAATGTACTGAAAATTGTTGCGCATTTTTCCATTAGTGGGAGGTTCAAATACAAGTAACCAGGCAGAATAGTTTCAGCTTTTTTTTCAGCGCGGATTGATACCAGCTTGAGCATGGGTGTTTCGTTTTTTAGTTCATCGATAGCGGGACTGGACTGTAGTCCTACCGTGACCGCCATGTTTTCCGACCCAACCCCATGTTTCAGTTTCTTTGAGGATTTGTCAAAAATCATGTATTCGTGCCACACTATCGATCTTCCTGGATTGCCAAACCGGATTATTGCAGCCATTCAGTAAATCAGAACAGACAATGGACTACCGAGTTGTTGCCTGCTGTGTCACCATCAATCTCACATTAGTAATGCAAATGTTATGTAATGTAAATTGCATAAACTTGGATAATTCCTCTTTCAAATAATACATTGTCCTCATACTTCTTCGCTACAGAAACAAAAACTGTGAGGGTCTTTTATTATGTGCACGCACTAAATACTGATTTTAAGTAGTTATTCAAGGATTAAAGAAATGTATTTTAATTAATAAATTTTAAATTTATACGTATATGTAGTATTTTTCATAAAAGAAGTCCGTTGACCTTTGTTTGGGTCAGAGCGGAAAGCAATCAGATGCAAGTACTGTTGATTCATTACTTTCTCCTGACGTTAGAGAGAACTAATTTTTAATGTTTTAATGCTAATTCTAATTGTTTGTAAACTTCCATATCGTGATATTTTTAAGTAAACAAATTAGAAAGAGTTTACAAATATTGAATCTAGTCTATGTAAAGAAAAATTTATTGAAATGTGTATAGTTCTGAAGCACGAGAGCGTGGAGCAATGAACGGTATAACTAAGCGATAAGCAGCCAATTCTGATTGGTTCGTTTCGTTGATCTTCTTTTATGAAAAATACTATAGGTGAAATGCAAGTAATTGGATACACATTAGCTTATAAACAAAATGTTTATTTTAGAATGAATAAAATATTGATTAACGTGCTTTCCACTTTCGTGTATTTCTACGTATAACTAGTTTGTTATTTGAATAGAACACAGAGTATTACTCAACTAAAATAATTATAGAAAATGTTTATATTTGTTCTAGAATATGAAGCACCATTTCAATAATACATGATGTTTGATTGCATAAAAATTAAAACATCAAGAATTTATATAAAAGTTAAAATCAATAGATTTATGATTTAAACCTCCTGTCCAAAGATGAATTACAAAGTTTAGCTACAATTATTTTGCATGAATATATTTTATTCATTATTACATGATGATTTCATGTACATACGTATGGTTCCACGTTGGGAGCTTTCATAAACCACGTGGTTCCGTTTTGGATTCTTTTGACTCTCCTCCCTCCCTCATATACTTTAACGTCGTACTTCCTTATACAGGGCGAATACAAAAGTCTGAACCCTCCTTTTATTTTTTGAACCGAAGCAGATATGTCAATTTTGATGAATCCAATGAATAGGAAGTTGTGGGTGACCTATCCCATGGTGCACTTTTCATCATCCCAAATATGCAAATTAGGACACATTCAAAATTTATCTCAAAAACCGTAAGGGATAGAGGAAAAACCCAATGGCAAACTTGTTCAGCATAAAAAAACAAACAAAACAAAAAAAAAATCATCCAAATTGGACCAACCAATCACCCACAATCACGTGATCATGTTGACCATGAACAGTGTAGCTTGCCATCCTGGAATTGTTCTGTCTTCTGTGTGCTGAAACATGCCTTTTATTTGCTTTTCCGCATGAAAGTGAATGTGAGTATGGTATTTTATGTTAATTTTTTGATTTACATGCTTTACATGGTGGAAATATCAACATTCAGTTTTCCTTGTGCAGTGTGATTGTTTGAAAACTACAAACAGTTCACCACGTGATTGTGGGTGATTGGTTGGTCCGATTTGGATGATTTTTTTTTTGTACACGCTATGCACACGCTTCAGGACATGTAGACATATTTATATGAGTTTATTTTGACATAAAATAACCAACTAATAACCAAGTACCACAAGTAAGTAAATAATACATAAGTCAAAACATAAGAAATTTCAGAACAGATAAATTTCTGATGTTGAACTGCAGCCCTACAAAGAGGAAGTGCGATATGCGTTATACCCGTCGAGGCAAGGGACGTTACCTGAAAATATGATCCAGTCAGTTTATAATATGTATTTCTTAAAGGAAAGTCTTGCCGCTTCCACCAGCACCATCCAGAAAAAAGTATCGTTTATGGTATTGGTCGGTATTCATCACGTGCATGACGGTGTCGAATTCCTTCCTTTGCTCTGAATTTAGAAGACTTTATCATGCGTTCTCCTTCCTGCAATTTGGCCTCTAGGGTGATCAGATGCAGACTTTTTTATTTATTTATTTATTTATTTATTTATTTAAGACGAAAAAAACACAATCAAAACTCTGCTGGGGCCTGAATGGTATAAACCGACATGCTAGGTCCCAGCAGGCCCAGCGGTCAACAAACAAATAAATATTTCACAAATTAGCAATAAACAAATAAGGTTATTACATAAAAATTGTTAATCTAATTATACATTAAACAATTGAACTTATTAAACAACCGGACCGGGTGAGATGGTGTAAACTAATGCCAATGATCATATCATCTTTACATTCACTATTGTTATTAGACAGAGCTTGTAACATGTAAAAAGAGAAAAGAAAAGAAAAACAGTCCTAAAAACAAAGCCTAATAAATTTTGTTAAAAGATACAAAGCGTTTGGGAACTCGTCTAAACTCCGTCCAACGAAAGAAAAACTGGGCGTGTCCAGTTAAATTTCCAATTTCAATTGTTAAACATTGTTAATTTTACTTAGCAACAATGTCTCACAATTGAAATTGGAAATTTAATTAGACAAACCCAGTTTTTCTTTCATTGGATAGATTATAAAACGATTGTAAGGGGTCACTGACTGGATTAATGGTGGTATAAGTGTCCAGATTTCATTCCAATACGACATACATCGAATACAATAATTCTATCTAGAGAAAGGCACATTTATTTCATCGGCATTTCGAGTTAAATAATTGTGCTGCTTATGGCGTAATAGATATTGAAATAGGAGTTAAAACAATAAGTGATGCATTAGTAATTTTATATTTAAAAGAACACTTTCGTGTATGGTAAATTTGAAGAACCGTAGAAATATACAGTAACGAGAAGTGATGGGTAACAGAAACTGGTTTGGGAACTTTTAATCGTATATGTAAAAACCACTTTTGTAATTTAAGAATTCAGGTCAGATTATAAGAGATGGTTGATCCTCAAAAATAATTCCGAAGCATAAAGATGAGTGTATTCATGAGTAATATAGTAATAATAAAATATTATTTGGAAGGTATTGAAGTCTTGAGATCAAGCATATCATTGTGCACTGATGGGAACCAAAACCTTCGCAAAGTTTTTCTGTTCTGAATCAAAAAATTTTCTATATGTTTTTAACGCGTATTAATCAGCTATTTCCTCTGGCAAGTTATGATGATGAGTGAAATCTTCTATAACGTCCTGATGATGTTTTAACCACAGTTTTAATGCGTTCTATTGCCAACATTCTATACAGATATACGCAAACAAATCTCTTAGATGAGAAGGCATCTGATGTGTTGCAGCATCGGATGAGCATGGCTCTACTCTCTGTCATCCTCAAGAGGCCTAATGCCAAAGTAGCCAGCGGTATATGAGATATTCTATAACTGCAATCGTTCCAGATCTTTTAACTCTGCGCATCTCGGACGTGAAGCAGTAATCCATCCATTGAATACTAAGAACAAATCATGTACCAGATATTGTGTATACAGTATAAGACAATGTAAAACCCCTTTTCTTATGTAGACTTGAAAAACGCAGGAAATAAAGCCGAAACTAGTCGTCAGTTTCTTTATCATGCAGTATTGTAAAACCTCTATTTATTTCGTAACAATCTAATCAGGTGAGCTCAGGAAGGACCTCTACTGAATAGCAAAAACAGAATTTGAAAAAGTTAATCTTTTGGTAGTACCAAGAATTTTCGATAAAATTTTGGCTGGACGAACGCACGAACGAACATCAACAATTATATGATAAGTTTCTTAAGTGTCTTTTATTTAAAACGAAGAGAGCGCCTTCTGTAATAAAGCGATCGTAATAAGCGCGTGTTTCCAAAAACAGATTTAAAAATTCATAATACTTTTTGAGAAAATCGAGTTACAGACATACAAACGGAGAAAGCAAGAGAATTTTAATGGAATTCTTCTAAGAAAGCTACTTTAGCAATCATAAGTCATCTCGAGTCAAAAATGAAATAACTATCCAAATATTAATTAAATATTGGAATGTGTAACGTACAGCCAGAAATTTTAAAAATATAGCTTAAAAATTTGTATTTTTAAGTTTTTCCCTGAAATTATTAAATTTTTTTTTTCTTTCTCATTTTATGTTTTTTCTTCTTTTCTTCCTTGCGCAACACATGCAATTTTAATTTTAATTTTAATCAGTGACGAACGCAGAATAGCTACTTACTTTTTTTTAAAGTCTTGTTATATTCTGGATTGTGTAAATTGCAGTTTTTATTTCAAAAATTTTTACGCGAAAATAATCCTTCCGATTTCAGTTGCGTTTCTAGCAGCGTTTCGTATGATGTAACGATAATTTTTTTTTTAATTTAATATTTTTCACACAGTGGTAATTCAAATGCGTGGTTGAAAACAAATCATTTACAAGTATTTAATTTGATTATCGGCAGTTAATTTCAGAGAGGTAATTCTTGGCATCGAGATCGGTTAATTTAACGAGGGAAAAATTATACAACAATTTTGAAAAGTTTTCAGTTATTTACATGACAAAACAACATGATTCTAAAAGCAAAAAAGATATTTAAAACTTAACTAAAAGCCACTTCAAAAATAATTATTAGTGTGTCTTTACAATTTCTTCAATCTTTCGAATTTTTTAAATCATCATATCGACAACTAAAAAAAGGTTTTAAGCTTTCACAATATCTATTAGTCCAGTAATAAGTCCTTCAGCTAATAATGCAGCAGCATCAATTTGTAATAGAATGTTGAAAACTGCGAAGAATCAATAGTCAAAGACCATTATTGAAGACCAATAGTGCTGAAATTTTTACCATCGCTTTTGAAAATTTATCGAATAATCCTATAAAAATAAACGAGTTAAGATAACAGCAACTTATAGATGTAGTCAAATAGTAAATATGATATAGTCGAATAAAGAAAAATAAATGAACGTTTTCGGAATAAACAAAAAACGTATGCTCTATGAATTTCAAAACAATTTAATTTTATAATTATATAAATCCAAAAAATGCAAGTAATTTTATGGACTTATATAAACAATCTTCTAAAAACGTATTTGTTATTATTATTATTATTATTATTATTATTATTATTATTATTATTCTATTTTTGTATATTTTATATTCACTTCATTAACCCTGTTGGAGGACAACATTAGGCGGCTCCCTCCAATGTATCTGGTGGAATACTCCTGTTGTTGTTACATTATTATTATATTACTAGCAAAGGTACCCAGCGTTGCCCGGGATAATTACACATGGATGTAAACAGAACAATCTCAAAAAATTAAATTAAATTTTGCAATATCTTAAAAATAAACACATGAAAATGCTTAGAATTAATACAGTAAAAATTCTTAATGAAAATTCGAAAAAAATCTTTTTAAAGGCTCACAATGGATGGACCGCTCCAATAATTTCTTACTCAGGTAATCTTACTTTAGATGTACACTTGATGTTGTTGCAATTTCCACTCTTCTCTCGTTGTGTTGCCCGGGATAATTACACTTGGATGTAAACAGAACAATCTCAAATAATTAAATTAAATTTTCAATATCTTAAAAATAAACACATGAAAATGCTTAGAATTACTACAGTAAAAATTGTTAATGAAAATTCGAAAAAAATCTTTTTAAAGGCTCACAATGGTTGGACCTCTCCAAGAATGCCACTGCTAGTCTAAATAATTTCTTACTCACGTAATCTTACCTCAGATGTATACTTAGTGTTGTTGCAATTTCCACTCTTCTCTCGATGTGTTGAAGCAAAACTTGGCCATTCATCACTTTGTGCAGTCTAGCGGTCGCCGATTCTTCTATTTACTTGCTTCCCATTTGCTCAATACATCACGGAGCTAAAGGAGTGCTTTCTCTGTCGTCTTTCCACTCTTTCTCAATAGTCTGCTAACTCTCCATTATCTCCAGTTACTGATCATTTTTAAAGATTTTCAAGAAATTGTTAAGTACTAAGAACTCTCTTTTCTAAGAAAAGCCTGAATAACAGGAATTCTATGCATTGTTACAAATTGAAACTTATCCATATTACATCATCATTTTATGTTCATTGTTATAATTCTTGGAAAGATTGCTTTAACATTACATCATCATTCTGTGCTCATTGTTATTGGTGAATTGCGCGTTGATACCATTGTTGATGCGAACACAATGGGCCTATTGTTGCACAAACTTTAGTTGCGAAAGTTTATCAAGATCGGAATAAAACTGTAGATTTGTATAAAA